>UELX01000918.1:0-56474 GCA_900480035.1 Eupelmus urozonus
GGATTGGAGTCGGTGTGGGATTGTGGATTGGTGTGTGTTAGGGACGGAGGGTGTGGAGTTGGGATTAAGGGTGGGATAAGGGTTGGCTGCTGGTTTGGTGGTGATTATAGGGTTCAAGATAATGATTGTGTTTGGAGCCTGTGTGCAATGTTGAATTTATGTTATTATGTACGGGTGCTGTTTTTTTTAATTTAAATTTTAGAGATTAAAAAATGATGTAAATTTTCATATACTAATTTGTATCTAAAAAGACCGTATCCCTGGTAGAAACGTTCCCCATTTTTTGGCCAGCGGATGGCCAACTGTGAAGAATTAGACACCCACTAGCCTAGTTTTAAAGACTTGGTCAATTTTATTCGGTAAATTTCTACCAGGGTAGTTCTTATTTATTTTTCTAAAAATTTGCCATTCTAAAAGCGTCTCGCGCAATCATTAATATCCCCGCCATCATTTTCCGTTCAAAACCTATACATCCTCAAAATTCAAATCACACTTCAAAAAGGACCCACCTCTTCCACCAGGCATCCTAACCTCTATACACACACACACACGCACACACTCATACTGACAAGCTGGTATTCAAATAAATTCTCGCAAAAGCAACGCCGTAAACTCATCTGCATTCTACACTGGCGGGCTGCTCGCATCGTCATTGCGAGCACGGACTCGCATTACACTATTGATTATGCGCGCGCGAGAGCCGGGGTCGAATAATAAGGCTAATGCCTCTCGCGAGCGAGCGAGAGAGATACGAGGAGGGTGCCGCCCTCTCTTCTTCCGCGCGTCTATACTTCGAACAAAGAAAGTCAGAGAAAGACGTGACTTCGGAACAAGGTCGCAAACACCAATTGATCTTGAACTTTTTTTTTTGAGTATACGCCGATCTCTCTCTGACATTCTTTCTTGCTCTTGTTTTTTTTATTCTGACTCCCGGCGTTCTTGGATTTTTAGTCGTGCGTATGAGAGAGCAGGGAATATCGTGGGGGGAATTAATCATCGGGGCTTATTAGTTCACGCATTCGCGTGGCTCGGGGCTCCGGGTGATAGCCGTTGTGATAGGGGAATTGGAGCTTATCGCGGTGAGAGCGGGGAGGTGTCGGCGCCGAGTTCGAGAAAGAGCGTGCGGTTTTCGAAATGATTGTGCAGTTATTTGGAGCTGATTTTCGGTGATGTTTGTTTGGTTGGGTTCAAGGTCTTTGACGCATTTTGATAAATTTTATTGTAGTGTTTCATTAAGGTGATGTGAAACCCTCCTTGTTATTGAGAATAGAAGGACACATTTTTTGCACTTAATTTTAAATTTCCGAAAAATTTGTCCACGTCAAATTACGCTTAAGTGGAGAACAATAATGTAATCTAGCCATATTCGAAAAATTAAATTAAAAAATGACTTGCTGCATTATTTACAATAAGAAAGGTTTGACATCAGGAGAAAACAGCAAATTAGAAATAGATGATCCCACGAACCCATACTTAATCTTTATTTAATTTTTTTGCTCTCGTTCACCTGTAATTGTCAGACGCATGTCGTATCCCTCTGTGAAGACAGATCTAAGCGTTAGTTTAATTGTCGATTCGAATAATTGAATTTCTCCCAATTTCCCGACAGCTTACATTCAGCACTGGTATACGCATCATTAGCTGAATTAATTCAACTATGAGACGTATTTGACAATTACAGATGAAGGAGAACGAAAAAAATTAAATAAAGATTACGGGTTTGAGGGATCATCTATTTTTAATTTGCTGTTTTCTCGTTACAATTTTATTTGTCTAATTTTCTTGGATACGACTTTGTTTGAACTTGATATTCGTTGCGCAATTAATTTTATTAGTTTTAGCTTTTAGAATAGAAAAATTCAATTATTCGGAAGCTATCATTATTATAATTTTTTCCGAGTTAATGTATTCCGAGTCAATTGTCTACTACATGAATTTCCATTATATAACAAAAATTACATTTAAAGCTGCTATAATGTTCCAGATCTGATTGTCATTGAAAATTTTAAACAGAGCAACATTAAAAAAAATTTTTTTCTGAAGAATATACGGATACGAGGTTGCATACTTCAAACTGTCGAGGGAAGTTAATCTTTAGAAGAACAAAGTCTGCTGTAAGTTGAACGGATGAAGGCACTTCAAAGCTACCGCATTATTTTTTGAAGCTCACATACTTCGATTCACACCGACAACCTGAGGTTAGGGAAGTTGGCTATTTTCAGACTCTCGTTAATACTTAATTGACCATTAAATAAAGTGTATGATTTCGCCTAATAGTTTTGTCCGTAATATAATGCTATTATGATTTAGTCGAGTTCAGTTCGTGGAAAAAGTATATGCTTCCGTACTTTTATGAATCCGGTATAATAGAAAATGCTTTATAAATGAATAATAAGTACCTGCAATTAAGATATTACTCAAAAAATACGAAAAATGGTCAAATAGCTTTAATAATCTTACACGTAAATTATTATAAAACATTCACGTCAATATTAACTAACCAAGTAACTAAATATAATAAAAAGTTATGTTCATGAAAATTATTGTACAATTTGAAGCAAACCATGCCACCCAGTATCCCTAGAAACAAGAACCAAACTACCTAACTTCCAAAACCGTGCCCACATCCCAATCCCAAACTTGCACACAATCCACCACTTCCAACTTCAAACCTCCGCAAAAAGCGTCCACCGTCTCTCCATCTTCAAACTCGTTAACCAGCATTTACTCTCCCTCAACGCCTCCGCCACATCCCCGCGCGCAGACAGACAGCTCCGCAGTGACGCGTGCGTGTGCAGGAAGGCGCGGGGTAGAAAAAAAAAAGAAGCCGAGACGTCGAGTTCATATACACTGCAGGGGGATGATGCAACCCCTCTCGCAGACGTGTGTACACACGAGGCGCTCTTGAAAAATGTATGCGCGCGCGCGCGCTGGGCTCGTTAGCATCCTACGCCGACGCACAATGAACCCACCGAGCGCGATGTAACGATGGCCTGAGCCTGGCTTCTTTCGATGCCTTAATTGAGCCGGGAAATTATCGAGGCAAGCGGAGACAATGAGCTTTTTGTGCGAAGGAGACAAGCGCCGAGGAAGACGTAATTGTGGAGATGTGGTATTAATGAGGAATATAACGCGGAGATGGGTAAACATTGTGGTGTCGCTATGGGTTTGCTCGTTGGTGTATACGGTTGGTAATTATCAGATTAACGGCTTGAGCGGTAGCTGGTTGTTGTAATAAAATTGTGCTTTGTCTAATTTAGCACGGTAGTTTGTATAGGTGATTGTAAAATAAAAAGAGTTGTACATTTTCTCTTTTCTAGTGAAAGTTTTTATTTTTTCATTTCTGACGCTCGAGGAGAATGCCAGAGTGATTGCCGCGACGGAGGTTTTTCATACCTCCTGGCGTTCCTTGATTCGGCTGCAAGAAAGCATTTTGCTGGCATTGTCAGGGAGGGCGAGGATAGACTATGTAGGCGTCTGCGTCATGCTACCCGCTGATTGCAAAGAAGTTAGCGTTAGACCAGACCAGACGTGGAAAAGAGAAATGTTCTTTTTGCTGGGGAATATAAAAAGTTTCTGGGTCTAGTTTATTCGAGAAATTTCTTGCTTTCCTGTGAAAGAGTATTTCTTTGAAATGGTGCTTCTAAAAATTAAGCTTTGGGCAATTATTATGGTTAGGCGATTTAAACTTTATTTTAACTGCATTATTCTAATTTATGCATTAATGTTTTGTATTAGCGATTTAAATTAAACTTGAATCGAATTTAGAAAAATAATCAACATTCTGTAATCTTATGCCTACACTAAACAATCGTTCTCGTAACGAAGAATCCTCATTCTTCATCGATCGGTCTTGAGTTATCCCTTAAACAGATTTCATAAAAAACAAATTATTACTTAATTCACCAAAAACAATGCAAAAACAATAACAACTCTAAATAAATACATTAAGTTATTCAACCTAACAGCCCGCACGCAACCTCCAATTACACAACCTCACCTAACAATAAACACAAACATAATACCATACATCCCAAAGCAAATTATCAGAAATTAAATCAGTATACCCCACTACCACCCATTACCTTCACCCCCCTCATTACCGATCAACCCATCGACCAGCAAAATACTTAAGTCTCCTCCAAGCCCGAATCCAGCACCCTCTCACGCAACTCCTTCGCTCGCGAATTTCCCACTCTGCAAAAGCAACAACAAAAAAAAGCCTCGCCGAGCGATCATTACGTGTGCACAAAAGAGCGAGCCGCTCTTGCGTGCGCGCACCGAGCCGGCTTTGCTGGGCTTCTCGCGTGCGCGAAATGCACCTCGAAGGAGAGAGGAGGGAGCCCGTCTGGCGCGAGGGTGGCACATTTTGAATGTCAATGTCTTTGTCCCGAAGACGCGAGAGTGTCGCGACGTTGGGGGGAGGGTGGAGATGTAGGGGCTGTTTGTTGGCTCGCGTGCGAAGGGACGATTGTGAGGGGGTTTTTAGGTGGTTTGCGCTCGATGCGCTTTTTGGGCTGGATATGGGGTTTAGGTTTGGATTTTTACGCGTGGTGAGATGGTTAAGATGTGCGCGTTTTAAAGGTGGATGTCGAAAGAAAGATGTTTTTTTCAGTGATGAAATGAGATTGCATTGTGTTGTGGAGGTCAGCAGGGATGACGTGAGAATTGAAGCTTTAAAAATTATTTCATTTTTGAGAGAAGTTTCTATTGGCTGAATTTCTCGGTACAAAAGATTGAAAGAGCTTTTCACGCTTGACCTTCCACGTATCAATCAATATCACATATTCCTTCTTCTACATTAATTACGCAATATTTTTCTCATGTAGTGTACAGTTCGACTCACTGTTAACAAAATACTACTAAAACCAAATTGTTCAAAGAAGAAACCATCAAAAGCTTTACATTCTACATCTCAATAATTAATTCACAACAACGCATTCACCACCCCCAGCCTACACAATAAAAAAGCCTATTTGTTTTTCGCCGAGACAAAGAAATCACGTACATACGTACAAGCCCGATCATAGACATCCTACATACATCGGGGGAGTGCAGACAGCCCTGCCATACATATATATAGAGCGGCCCGACGCGAAAATCGGTTTGGGAGCCAGGAGGTGGATGCGCGAGCGAGACAGAGAGTATATAGAGGGAGAGTTTGGCGTGGCGCGGCAAGAGTGGCTCTTTGGCGAGCGCGCGAATGCGCAGCGCAGCGAACGGGGACAAGGAAAGCGAAAATCGAAGGAAGCCGTCGAGCGCAAGTGTATATAGATGTACCGTGCGTGCTTGCATATATATAGAGGGGAACGAGAGCGAGTGGGAGGTAACCGGAGATGTTGCCTGGGATGGGTTGCATGCTTCGATGCGAGGCTTTGCCTGGTTAAGCTTGTCTTTTATGCGATGACTGTGTTGAGGGTTTTTTTTTTGGTTGATTGTGGTTTTGGGTGCGGTGGGTTTTGATGGTTTGGAAAATAGAGATTTTGGAAAGTGGATGTATCTTTAAGTTTTTTTTTTGCGTAAAATGTGAGTTACAAATAAAGTCAAGTGGTTTTTACTTTATTATGAATAAAATATATTTTATTTACGTAAATATTATGCAAATGATTGGTACATGAATAATATTATTTTAAATAAATCATTTTGTATTTATCTATTATTTGCTCATACCGTAATCTCATTACTATAACCAAGTTTATTAGTAATTCTTATGAAATTTTGTTTTTAAAACAAAAATTTGTTTAATATTCCACACTTTCTTTCACCGTTTTAAAAAATACACATTTTCATCAGAATAAAATTTCGAAAAAATAACCATAACCACGTCAACCCAATCCCTCCCTCACCCACCAATCCACCCCTCCCCCACTCAAAATAAAAAAAAAAAACGAAAAAAAACGAAATAACAGATAAAGCTCCAACCCTCCAAGGGAGGAAAGAGCTAGAGTCTCCGCGTCTCGCTCGCGGAGGGAGCAAACTTTGCCCCAGTACGTTGCACCCTCGAGCCCCGCCGTCGCCGGCGACGCGCATATACACGTATACACAGCCCCCGCTCGCTGCACGCTCCTCCTTTCGCTCTTTTCCTCTTCCTTCCTGTCTGCTCTCTCACACCCGCACACACCCACACGTATACAAGGCTTCATGAGCGCGCGTCCAATGACGCGGCGGCTTCGCCCTCTTCGCGTGCGTATATATACGTCCGCCAGTAGTAGCGCCGGCAGGTTATTGATATTTTTGCAAAATTTCACGAGCCGGATTATGCAGAGGCTGCGGCCGCTTCTAGGAAGGGCATGGCTGGTAAGCTCGTCGCTCTATAGGTGAGCGAGGGCTGAATTATTTGTCGATGCTTTTTATTGATAAGCGGATAGTGTAGAGCTGCTCATTATTTATTTAAGGGGATGTTATGGAGGGCTATAGGTTATTCTTTCGCGTTGTCGTCGTTCGCGGTAGTTAGGGCTTTTTTCTTTCGCGAGAATACGAACTTTTGCGGAAAACGTCTTTTTTATCGCTTCCGACAACTGCATGACGATACGGCTTAGCGCTTAACAATGCAATTATAAACTGCGGACTCTATGTAACCAAAGTGTAAATCCCCATAACAGCCATATTTTCCCGCACGCATTTCGAACCCGGCTAGCACGCATCAATATACAGTCATATCCAGCCGCGCGACTCATCCTCCATCGACCCTGCAATTTTTTCGCGTCCCACTCGTGGACGGAACAAAGCCGCGACAAAGACAGGCTCTCCCGCAGGCACTCACACAGTGGCGCAACTAATGAAAATTGTCGAACGGCCAGGCGCAGAACAAACGAGAGAGAGAGGCAAGTTCACGGTGGCTCGCTACTGGCAACCTTCGCACCAACACACCCAGAGAGAAAGAGCCGCATACACACACAGGCGGCGGAATCATCCCTCCCTGGCTGGTATCCCGGTTATACGTCCCGGCTGCATCGTCGCATCGCCTGCTCTCTCTCTTTCTCCGTGGCATAGTGGGGGTGGCGGCCGCGAGACCGAATCAATACCGGCAGACGTACTCTCTCCGTCGCGGCGCGGCGCGCACTGGAGGTCAATGCCTCGTTCCCGCGGGGGCGACGTCGACCTCAACCTCCTCTCTCTCTCTCTCTCTCTTCTCTATACCTTCTACCCTAGAGCCGTCTGCAAGCCACCCCCGGTGAGCCGCCCTCTCGTCTATATAGCCGGCTCTGGGGCTGGGGCTGTGTGCGTCTGTGGCTGTGTAAGCGCGGCTGCAGTGCTGCTACTGCTGGCTTTTTGAGAGGGTGTGTGTGTGTGTGTGAATGCGGCGACGCGGAATTCGCGTGTGGATGAGCGAGACGGGATTCTTTTTTTAGATTGAAAAGAGACGAGGGTTGCTGGGGGTTTATGAGGCTGCGCGATGGGGCCTTTTTGGGAAATGAGGGGGTGGTCAAGGGGAGAGGATTTTCTTTGGGATTTGTTGGTTTTTCGGAGATTCGTTTCTTTATTACTGCGGAAGTTGGGGTAGTTCCTGGGATAAAGTGTGTTTGGGGGAATGTGAATAATTTTCAGATGCTCAATATTATTTTTGAAGAGCATCGCTCTGT
This sequence comes from Eupelmus urozonus, assembly GCA_900480035.1. Taxonomy (NCBI): domain Eukaryota; kingdom Metazoa; phylum Arthropoda; class Insecta; order Hymenoptera; family Eupelmidae; genus Eupelmus; species Eupelmus urozonus. The sequence goes on from UELX01000918.1 coordinate 7,584, forward strand.
ATTATGTCGGATATTAATCGTTATTATTGATCAAGTTATTTTTCAATATTTTATTCATGACTGCTGTACTTTTAATAAAAGTAGAATAACGTCGCGAAACGTACGCAATATCTGTACAATCAATACAATACAGTTATATTTTTAAATGAATTCTATATTATTCTAATATTACAACATACGACTATTATTATTTGTTTTTTTTTTCAACATCATGTTTATACCGTTTTGGAAGACTGGAGGTCTTCATTTTCATATAAAATTCACAGTTACCGAAGAGTTATTATTTAGTAGAATTTAAGTGAATAAGTCCATTTTTGGCCAATAATTTCTCAAATATTAATAAATTATTAATATTTTTTTATATCTTTCATTTTAAAATCCAACTCATTATTTATAATTTAACCTAGTCATTTCAAAATCAATTACCAAATATTTGAAATAACTCGTTCTTACTAAATTTCAACAAAAGAAAAGACAATATTTTAAAGTTATGGCTATGATATTTGTATTTAATACTTAAATAAATAAGCAAAGTGTTAGATTTCATCTCGTTTCTCTTTCACCTTTCTTTGCTATCATACATAAATTTACGAAGAAATTATTAATTATCTATATTTAAATAAGCCATCACAATCACAATAAACCCCAGCAAAAAAACATCTCGTCACACCAAAAAATTCAAAACCCACCGAAATCGCCGAAAATAAACACAACTTAAAAATAACATCAATCCCAATCCCATCCCCACTTTGCAGAGCCGCGCCGCTTCGTCTGGCCAAGCGCGCGCTTGCCGAGCTATCGACGCGGAATGGAGAACGCGGAACCTCCCCGCTTGCCTTTTTTACTTCCTCCTCGAGCTCGCTAGCGAACCTTTTCCTTATTTTATTTATAAACTACGAGAATGCGCTCCTCGGGCGTCCGAAGAATTCCAAATACTTTTACGTCCTGTAAGTGAATGGCGAAAATTTTTACAGGGCTTTTTTTACCGTTTGATTGATTGGAGTTTGCGTGGGAAGATGAGAGGAAAGGGGTGGGTGAGTGGGGTGACATTTAATGTTGGGATTGGAATGCAGTATGGATGATGAAGAGTTTTATTAGGTGATTGATAATTAAATATTAATAATAGAGGATGTCTTGGTATTTGGTAAGTGGAAAAAAAGATAAAAAATATTTTTTTACTTAAAATAATAATTATTATGTAACGAGAAGAATAAGAAAAATGTTTGAAAAATTAACAATTTTACTATAAGTAATAAAAAAATTCCTCAGTACAAACACCCAGCTAACCAATCCTCCCACCCCCTAAAAATTTCAAAAAATAAATCCCAACCCAACCCTCCTCAAACAACATTAAAAATCCTCTGCCATATCCTATACAACCAGACAACCTTTTCCACTGCAGCAAACCGGCATCCTCTTTCTCCTTTCCCGGCGCGCTCGCGACCATATCGATTTCCGTTCCGCTCTCGCAAAACTCTCCCTCACTCGCTCACCGTAGCTCTATACCATAACCACCCTCCCTCCCTCCCATGGGGTAACTGGCGCTTTGCAGCAGCGCTGCAGTTTCGGTTCTCTCTTTCTCTCTCCCATGCTGGGAGAGGGCAGGCGACGAGAGAGAGAGATAGAGATAGAGAGGCGACGGTGAGGAGAGAGGGAAGCGAGCGAACTATAGAGTTCCCGCAGACAGGAGGGAGGCACTAGGGCGAACTTTCGCTCTCTCGCCCGCGCTCTGAAGCTCGAGAGCCCCATATCGAGGAGAGCGCGCGGGCGTAGCCGAAAATCCCGGCTCCCTGCGCTGCATGTCGATGCGGCTCACGCGGCCTGGAATTTCAGAGGACACTCGCAGATTCTCTCGTCGATGCGAGTTGGAGGCTATGTGCTGTGTTTCTTGTTGTTGGGAGATGTTGTTTTTGGTTTGTACATGTATAACGTACACAAAGAGCCACATAATCATAAGACATTTTGATATTTTGGATTGCGTTTCGCACTCTAAAGAGCAGACGGTTAATGAAATGAAAAAAACCCAGTCTCCAGATCACCTTCTAAAAAAGCCCTCACCCTATTCCAACCTCTCCTGAATCACCTTAATTACGTCCCTCATTTCCCCGTCGCGACGTCGCACTTTCCCCATCCGAGGCCCAGTTCTCTCCGTCTCCTCAACACACGCCTCAAAATCCTATTTGCGCGCTAAGCCCATTTATTTCTCTCTCGCTCCGGCTGGAGAAGCCGCCCGGCGGCTCTCACCAAAAAAGGGGTAACAATGAGCCCCAAAGCCACCCCTCCGGCTCTCTTTCTCTCGAATAGGGGAGTAATGTCGCGCGCTTTCTCTCTCTCGAAACGAGGCCAACGACACCGGCTCTTCCTTTGTCTCGGCGACGAAGTTTCGAGGGCGACTCCGCCGCGCGGCGAGTTTCCGGGGGGTTGCTACACTCTGCCCCGCTCTCTCTCTCTCTGTTTGGACGTTAAGCGTTTGTTGTAGAGAGAGGAATGGAGAGACGATGGAGAGATTGATGCGTCTTGAGCGTGAGCGGAATGGAGAGCGAGTTTTGATGTTTGATTTTTGGAGAGAGGTTTGATTTTGAATTTTGAAGTGGGTGATTTGGGGTGGTTTTGGAGGTGGGTTTATGGGGATTAATTAAGGTTGGGGTTTATTGGATCGGTTAAGGTTAAATAGAAGGAAAGAAAGCGAGGGGATTTTAAAGTGTCTTGGAGGGAAAAAATGAAACATGGCGTGACAAAGCAGCGCAGGGGGAGTAAAGGGAAAAAGTAAGAATATGAAGGGCGTCTGTCTAGACAGGTTGAGAGCAAGTGGTGACCATGAATTCCGCTGCTGCATTAAAAAATGTGCCTTCACAGAGGCGTAGATGCGAATATTATTATAAAAATGAAATACTTTATTAAACGCTCTCAGAAAAACTTTAACATATATCTATCTTAAGAAAAAAAAGCGCCACTTTTATTTTTAAAAAATAAATTATCCGAAAAAAATTTTCATTGCCAAAAATCAAACCCAGCCCTCCAAAAAACCTATTCAAAAACAAAATCAAATCCTAAATCTCCTCTCCAAATTCCGAAAAATAAAAAAAAATTCATCCGCTCTTTGCCCAGCGAGTTATACATTCTATCCGCGTATCCGCGCTGCACGAGTGTGCAGAAGCAGCTAGTCGGCTCCTCGCGATCGATTGCGCAGCGCCGCCGGCAGAGCTCGATTACCACCGAGGTGGCTCTCGCGCAGTGTGGGTGAACGATCGCTCTCTCGCACTCGCGTTTCTGTGTATGTGTGTGTCGGTGCGGAGTTGCTATATAGTCGCGGGAGCTTCGCGCTCGGACGATGCAGTCAGGAGGTCATTAAGCCGAGCAAGTTTGGCCGTAGTTTAGTTCGGCCGCCGGGGACGCGGAACTGATTTGCAAGTGTGCTTGCGGGGGTGGGACTGGTTTAGTGCTGCGTGCGTGTCTGAGTATGTGTATGTGGTTTGTGCAGATGGGAGATTGTTTATGATCGAATTTATTAAGAAGATTAATGGTTTGAATAATGTTGTATAATTTCTGCCCTGTGTTTTCTTCTGTCTTTTGAGAATTGTGATATATTAAAAAATAAAGCTCATTGCGGAAAATAAAAAATAGTAAATATTTATTTGAATTAAATAATATTTATTAAGTTTAAAGTTACAAATACAATATTTCGTATTTCGTAATTCGTGACATTTTCGAAATATAAGTATATAATAAAAGGATTTAAAGAAAATTTTTTTTTTTTTTTTGTTAAATAGACATGGAATATTTTCCTTTTTGTCAAATACGGACATTAAACGTTTGCTAAGCACTATCTAAATAAAAATATATCTGATTTGGTAAAATATTTTCAGGGTTGAAACAAACATTAAACCAATTATCAAATCTGCTTAAATATATTTTTGACAAATTTAATCAACCTGATCGAGCATTTTCACATCTGTACACACCTTTCGCACAACATTTACACTGAAAAAAACGCTGAAAAAAGCAGCTAAGCTCAAACAATTTCTCCATGTAACACGCGAACTTTCCGGACCTCCCTCAACAATCTCCAGCCGAGACATAAAAAAAAGTCTCACGCGAACTTCAAAGCCACACACACACACACACATATCCGCACTGATAAGCGAGCTTGCATATATGCAAGTCCCGACACCCTCTCGTCGCGCCAGTCTTTGCAGCGCACGCATTTCTCCCTTTTACAGGGCGCGACGCACCTTCTCAATGCATATAATAGGCGGCTGAAGCTCGACGGTGAGATAAAGCATACTTTCAGCTATATATACGAGCTTGGTGACGCAGACGCGGCCTGTGGAACAGGAGGGTGACGTGAACAGTCTGCGCGTGAGAATTCTTTATTTTGGAAATTTGGGGTGGCTGGGTTTTGTGGCTACTTGACCTTGTCGTTACTTGTTAGATGGAGCTTTTTTGAGTGAGGATTTTTTCGTGGTGGGGTAGGGGGAATTGGATTTTGGAGGGTTAAGTGGGGCTGTTAGTGTTAAGTAGAAAATAGTTGGGACCAGTCAGCCGGGGAGTTAATTTTTTTTTGTTTTCATTTTTTTTCTTTTTTGTAACAAATGCTATATTTTTGAGGTTTTTGATACCTAAAAAACGAGTATAAAATTACCAGTGAAAAAAATACAAAAATGCAAACTGGGCATAAAAGGAATAAGCGCGTACTAATTTTTGCCTGCTTTTAAATATACATATTATATAAATGTACTTCAAACTTCAAAATAAAATATACTTTAGCATTTTTCTAATTTTTAACATATGCATTTATTTTTAAATAAATTTATGTCTAATAGAACAGGGGCTGCTCTCGTTAAAAAGAAATCATAGCAGTCTTGCATCAAATCAATACATTAGTTACAAAAAATATGGCGTGCACAAAATAGAATTACCAGGATAATAATAGTCCTTAATATAAGTCATCCCAGCGAACCCTCAGAACACAGCAGCCTAAATAATTAGCTCAAACCTACTAATCACACTCGAGCCCCTGAAAATTGGCAGATAAAAGAGAAAAAGATCCCTTGCTTCTCAGACCGGAAGTCTCCTCAAGCAACAGCGAACTTTGAAGAAGCGAAACGTCAATTAAGTCACCGGCAATGCGGACGAATCGATAGAGCCACCCTTCGTACTCTCCGCGACTCGAAATATTTACTCTACTACCTCGTTTCTCTTTTCCGCCTTTACTCAATTTCACAGCAACTGGAAAAATAAAATACAACCGTACAAAGTCTCCACAAAAAAAAGCATAACTCGTTCCTACCGGTAGCAACGAGCTCGAACCAATACGAAAAAAAAAAAAAAACGCCAGGCAACATCCAGCTCCGCGAAATCGCAGACCTGCAGAAAAGAACCGAAAATTACAACCCTCAGCTCTCGCGAAAATAACTCTCTCTCTCTCTCGGCACTCTCGCCATAAAAGCCAGCGGTATAGTTCAGCCGTTACACCCGCGCAATTTTCAATCCCCACCGTCCAAAAGCCCCTTACACAAGCTCGCACGCGAGCCAAGGAAGAAGCTATATACTGGAAAAGAATCGCCTGGGCGAGAGCGAGAGAGAGAGCTGGCTGAGCGAGTCGGCGCACGGAAGTGCCGTCTCGGTGCAGTGGAGGTCATCCACCTGAAAGGTCGGGGTCACGCGCGCTCTACTCGCCCCCGCGTGCAATGGCGCTTTCCGAGCCGCGCGCGCAAGCGTCGATCGCCATGGCAACCCCCACGTCTCTGTCTTTCTCTCTCTTTCTCGCTTGCGTCTGGCTGTGCAGTCAAGGCTAGACTGGGCTGTCTCTCTCTCTCTCTCTCTCCGCGGAGCTTGCGCAGGCTGCGGGCTTTTATTTCGACGTTGTATGATGAAGCTTCCGTTTTCCCCGGGATTTTTCGATGGATGATGATATGGTTTAGCGGTCGGATTTTTATTACTGGATAGGGGAGTGCGTGAGGAATGCGGGGGTGGATGATGACGAGCGGAGCCGGTAATTGGTGCGAGAGGTTAATTGGACGGCTCGGGATTTGCGGGGAGTGGAGTAGGCTTTCATGGAGATGTCTGGAGATCGTGTTGATCTTGCTATTAGTTTCATTTGATAATCAGTTGTTGATGATTTTTTTTATGTAAAATTCTAGTTTGCTTCGTTATAATTTTTTTTAACTTTAGAACAGACGCTAAAACCCGTTTACAACAAAAGCAGGGAAAAGGCAAAAAACTCGTTGAATTATTAATTCCCACTGCGTTAATAAGAGAAACATTCGAAGAAGAATTTCGCAAACTCTGAAATAAACTTTAACTCGGCGCAGCGCGAAATTCGCGGAACGAGGGTTGAGAGCTACTGGTACGTTTCGCTCGCATATATACCCACGGAACTTTAGCCCTGGAAGTCACCCCTTGCGCTTTGCAATATTAATGAAAAAACTTCTATCGCCGTCTGCGTTGATTTTACGCATAGGCCAGCCTCCTTATTCATCTCATTATCTTTTTTTCTCTCCCCGGCGAAGGAAAATTTAAGCTCCTGAAATCGCGAGATTACAAAGCCACTGATCACACGCAGCTGACAGCTGCAGCTGTGATACGGTTTAATCTTACGGATTATCATAGAGATACGTGGTGATTGGAAGTATTACAGCACGAGCGAAGTAATTCCGTGGTAATGCAAAAATAAGCATTTCAGCTTCTTTGATTAAGGGGAAGAAATTAAGAGATGAAATAAAAGTATTTTTCGCTTCCACGCGTGGCAAATCAACTGAATAATTAGTGAACTTGGGTCCACGGCCTCTCTACGGCTTTTACTTGCTAAAGTATTCCTGTCATTTATTTAGCATTCTATAAGCGGCGCCCCCCTATATTGCAGAACATTTTCATGGAAATTGTTTCATCACGGATACTCTACCCTCGTACATATACGTCGGTATTGACGACCATCTATACTCGCGTGCATTTTAGTGATCCGGTAACCGGATTTCCCTTTGCCTACAGCCGTTTGCTCGGTTCTCTCGCTCGTATGGCAGATGAGTCCGACTGGAAACGAAAATAAAACAAGTAATAAATATAAAGTAGTATAAGTTCGTTCCAACTACGTATAAATATGAAAATATAAATGTCTCACATATTTTAATATAATTATTAATCTGAAATTTTAATGATATTAACGCAAAAATTAGTTATCAAAAATATTGAAGAAACTCTAAAAGAGAAAAATTTCTATGGCCAAACCCATGCGAATTCGAAGACCAAGCGCAGACGATTGTGCAGAGGTGAACATTGATTTTTCCGCCGATGAGACTTGGCATACGGCCGACGTGCGTATACAGTATACCATTCAGCCGGAAATACAAGTCCGAATACCTACCCGTTAAATATTTAAGCGCATCGCGGCGACTCCCGCTTTTCGCGGCTGCTTCTGCTGGCTAAAATCGACAAGAAGTATAATGTGCGCTTTCTCGGTAAATGTATCATTAAAATGTTCGTTATTCTGAGGTTGTTCGCTCTATGAAATTATGCGCCCTTTATTTCATTGCTAAACGGATTTCACATAGATGTGGAATTAAATCAATTTACATAAAGAAGTTTGATTTGAATTCAATTCGGTAGTTTGGTAACTGAATGAGAGTGGACGATTATGCACTGAGGCACTCCGCCTAGCGGTTAAAATAAGTACTAGTATCTCCTCAATCTCAATCAAGATGAGTAATACTTAAGTATAAAATGATGAGTCAAATTATTTTATAGCTATCTTTTTTTAATATTATATATTTTATAAATTAAAATTAAAAGAAATTTTTTTTCTTTTATCATTCTTTTTATTTTATTTATTAATAAATCCATTTTCATTTTTTCTATTCTTAAGAAACGTAATTTTTTTTACAATTTATCTTTTAAAAAATACATTTCATGTTGCATTTTTCATTCTATTAGCTAAATCAAGGAACCGTAGCGGTGGGAAGATTTTCATTAATATTCTATGACAGCGTTAACTGAGGAAAAGTCAGCAATGGAAATGGAAACTCAGTGTGAACGAACTCTCGAGTTAGTTTCATGTATAAATAAATCGTCTCATAATTATTGCGATCTTTAATGAAATTTCAAGGTCCACGACTTTGTGAATTAACATGCGTGGATCCGACGGTAACGTGGAAATTTTTCATGAACCCAATTCTATTGTTTCCGGTGCTTAATTTCTCTGATTTTTTCATTAAAAATTATCGATGCCAAGGGAAAAGTTAGCTGAGGAACGTATTTGTTTAAGTAGATGTGAAAGTGTCTATGTTAATCAGATTCTTTAGCTGTACTAAGAAGTATCGGTTATTATTTTAATTTCAAATATGTATAGCTTTTGAGGGAAAATTATACTTTACGTATAAATAGGCGCAAACAGTACTTTCATATTCGTTAATTTTACTAAGAAATCATTTCCTTATAGTACAAATAAAATTACTCTTAATTATTGTACAGTAATACATATCTAAAACATTACCTTTGTATATCCCATATTTAACGATATGTTTAAATTAAAAATTCACAATTACGCCTAAAAAGGTTTATTCGTGACCCGACCAAACACGATATACACACAATTTAATTACAATAATTTCATATCAACCACCCCTAAACAAATGACACGAAACATTGTACTTACGACATTGTCAAACTAATAAAAAAAAAATCCACGCCAGAAAACGCACTTCACCTCAAGCTTACTCACGCACGCGCATCATGCGCAAGCCTCTTTCTTCTTTATCGCAATTAAAATACAGATTTCAATCTCACCAGCGATAATAATAATCCTTGCACGCTCCTGTTATTATTTTCATCTCCGCGTAGGAGAACGCGCGAGTTCACCGACTGATTAATCGTCTGCTACTACATTCAATGTCATCACGATAACCCGGCTCTCGCTGCACAGCCGACGAAATTCTCCGCCTCCTCCGTGAAATGCACATTTAGGCGTATAAAACCTCGCCTCTATCTGCTTTTCAAAACGGAAAATTTATGCACCGCGTTAAATTGTGCCTGGCGAGATTTTGATAACGCCGCTAATCCACCTGCTAATATTTACGGACTGCTGCGCTTCGTTTGTGTTTCACTTACTTACGGCACTGCACCGCTCGATAAACACTGTCGCTTCTTGATACAAAAAACAAACAGACGCGTCCTTCTCGACCTACCATCATTCCGCCTAACCCAAAGTAATGAGTATTAAAGCAACGTATAAGCAAAGCTCGGTGCACGCGACACCCACACCTTCCCACCATCTCCCAAATCGGCTATAAAGGCCTGATTGCAACCTCTGCTAAATAAGGCTGCATGATAATTCTGAGACTGGCTAAGCCCTTGTCGTAGGTCGTTACGCGCGCGCTCCATTTTTAACGAGCATCTTTGCACGCGAAATCGCGTCCGCTGCGAGCTTGAGGGATTGATAAGATCGCTTTTGATTCGCGAGGTCAGTGCCGCCTTAGGAGCGCCGAAAAATCGCGCGACGATCGCGAGCTGTTTGCGTGCGGTTAATGCTTATCTTGAGAGCTGAAAGCAAGTGTAATGAGCGGAGGTGGGTTGCTGAGAAGTTGTGGAAAAGGGTTGACTGTGATGATGGATTATGGAAGGTCTTTTTTTTAATTGTGAGGTGGGGTTTTTTGTTTGGTGGAGGGTAGGGGTTTTGATGTATTAATTTGTTTTTGAACAAGATTGATTTTGTTGTTTCTGGAAATTGTTTTACTTTAAGAAGGATACGTAAGTCAAGTATTGTCTAAATTAATACACAGTTGAGTAATAAATAAGAGATTGTCGGTGTACTCAGTTGTTAAGTATTTTTTTCTGATTTAAATTCGAGTTAATCCATATAGTAGGTGCACAAATGTCATAAATAAAAGCTTAAAACAGTATGTTGTTTGTATGACACAGTTTTACTATATACAGTACCGAAATGAAAATATTATTGTATTTATATTGGCTTTCTTCGTAACACAAGTATGTTCTTCCTGAATTAAAGCAGCCCAAAAGATACGTTATCTAAACTGGAACCCATTGTCCTCCAAAATATTCAATGTTAATGTAAATTATCATTACCGATTACTGATACCAGACGAGGGTTTACCTCCTCATGTTTGAATGTCACGATAAAAATTGTTTAACTTAAAAAAAAAGGAAAATGCGTTGCATTGCATGCTTTTTTAAAACTCATTTGTTAACAGCCGACTTGATAATATACAAACGCAGGATTATGTCAGATTAATATTTTGCGTTTAAAATTAAATAAGTACTGTTTATGAAAGACTTTTCGCGTTTGCGTTGCCATTAATATGATAAGCTAATTTTTCCTTATCGAAATTTTCGAAAATCATTTTTATTTATTCAGGTGTATTTTATAGCTTTTGCGAAAATGTACCTATTGTAAACTCATATATTTAATTAAAAAAAATAATAATTAGTAAATATAAATAAATTATGTATTAATTACAAAATAAATGAATAAAATCATTCTTGCATATTGAAATACTTATTATCTCATAAAACTAAGTAATTTGTTTTAATATGTATTATTCTTTCAAACCAGTATAAAATTTTAATCTAAAATATATATTTTCAAGCATTTTTAAGTTACACACAATCACAATCTGCAAATAAAATCAATAAGAACCAAGCCCAAATCAATAACAATCTAGATTACCCCAATAAAAATCCTCTTAATCACCGATCAATTAAAAGCGAATATCGGTCAGCAGTCACCAAAACATAACCTCAAAATCCAACCATATCCTCAGCCAGCCAACGACTTCATCTTCCATCATTCTCCACTCTCCAAACGATCTCGTCGCGTGCTCCCCTCTTCAAGCCAACACTCGCGCGTATATACATCGCTCATTATTTGCCATTAAGCTTGATAAGCGCGTCGGCGCAGCGCGATAACTGAATTGCGACAGGTCATGGCTGCAGTCACGCAAGCGCGCGATCTCAGCGCCGTCCGCCGAGATGTTTTCGAGCAGGCTCGATAAGACTTTCATCGATCTCTCGTTCTCCTCCCTCGAGAGAGAGTTAATTTCGCTCTTCCCGTTGTCGGCTCGCTTGCCGAGGTTATCGGTACGAGAGATCGGAAGCGTAAGAGAGAGGCTTGTCCGAGCTAAATGAAATTAGCGGCTGAGAGGGAGTTTAAGGGGGGAATGGGAGGATTGATGGCTGTTTGCGCGTGCGTGTGTTTTGAGGTGGCTTTTATGGCTTGTTTTGCGCGGGATCTTTTTTCTTTTAAGTGGGGTGTACTTTTATGGTGATTTGAAGTTATTGAATTATGTATTCCAGCAGCGAGTAATCGATTCTAAGACATCTATATTAAAAAAAAGAGTATTGAATGTTCCTGTAATTGATTCTGCAATAAACAATAAATATTCAGCTTTTTGAGTTGCAAATAACCTTTCATAAATATACAAATAATTTTACAAATAAAAACTTTCTTCAGCTCCTAATTATTCATCTATGCAAATCTCCTCTCCCAATCTCCATAACTGAACCAACTTCACAATCAACTTCGCAAGCCCGAAATCCGAAACCAAGCAGCACCACCCATCAAAAACCTCCCCAGCTCACTACCGAAATCACGAAAATCCCAACAATATTATGACAGTTAAACTCGATCTCCCTTCAGATGCAAATCCTCGCTCAATTCTCTCAAAAGCTGCGTTCGCTAGGTAAATCTAAGGAAGTTGGGAAGTGGGCGGGGGACGAACGTGCCGAGCGTTCAGCCGCGTCTCCTTGGAGCGGTATCCCCTTTCGACTAGCTCGGCGCAGAAGTGGCGCAGAAACGGTGCGCAGAGCTGTAGGGCCCAAAGACAAAGACCGGTTCCGGCGAATGAAGGTCAGTGGTTCAACGGCTAGACACGCCGTAAGAGATGAGAGGGAGGTCGAGGACCTCGTGCGAGCGAGCTGCCCAGACGCTGAGAGGGAGATCGGTTTCGTTTCGAGACGGGATTTTGGGGGCTCGTTTCGTGGCTGATGCCTCTCTGCTTCTTCGTATGCTGATGCGGCTGCGGTTGGGCTGGGATTTGCTGGCTCGAGGGGGTTTACTGGATTGTACTGGATTTTTGGTTTATGTGTTTTAGAAAATATTCTTGTTTATTTTAGGTTACCGATTTTGGTGATCGATTTGGTCCTTGAATATATTAATTTTTTTTTAGCAGAGCAAATTTGAATTATTTTAATAATTTTCATGATGCTCACAAAAGCATATTTTAATTTTCCTAAATCTTCTATAATGAATTTAAAATTCATCAAAAAACCATCCATCACTCTACGCAGTCCCCAAATTCACCAATCGCAGAACAATAACCGAAACGTAACCCCACTCTCATCCAGCTCGAAAATCCATTTCATAACCTCAGCGCTCGATCCATCTCCACACAGGCAAGCTCACCGCCACGTAACCCACTCTGACAGTTCAACAACCTCTCTCGCACGCTCGCTCCCACCTACTCGAGAGCAACAACAAACCGATCTCCGCTCTCTCGCGGCGCAGCCGCGCTCTCACCTGGCGAGCGTTCGGTCCCCGCCACTCGCTGGCTGGTATCACTCTCGCTTTCGCGAGGTGAAAGCCGCCCGGCGCGGCCTCACTTGCACTCTCGATCGGGGCCGTCGGCCTTGCCGCGCGCTACTCTCGATTTTCCGAGCGCGGAGAAAGTGGGCCCGCGGCCGCGAAGGCCCAACTGGGTCGAGGCACGCTTACCCACATTTCACTTTCGCGAGGCCAGATCGCGAGCGAAAGTGAGAAATCGGGGATACCAGGGAGGTGGGGGAGAGCTGAGAGAGGTGAAATCGCTGGGGGCATTGAGTGGGAGAGGCTTTTGGTGGGGTGTGGAAGTGAGTGGGTACGAGATCGGTACTGGCTTGGCTAGGCGTGAGAGTGTATGCAGGTTGTTGAGTGAGATGGGGAACGGAGGGATTAGAGAGATTGTTTATGGTTAATGAGTGGAGAGATAATGATGTGAAGAGGGCAATTTAAGGACAGATATCTGAAATGGGAGTAGTTTGTTATTGGGTTGCTGGGTCTTGTTCTTGAATTTGATCTATGATGAATTTAAAAATCGATGGCGTTTTATGAGATGATTGAAAATAACTTTTGGATTTTATCTCTACTACTAACGATTCTTTGTTAAAAATTTTTTAACACACGTCAAATAGTGACCTTCCTATTATGCGTTGAAAATATTTTTATCTGGGAGAGAATAATCTTCGCATTGAATATAGAAATCACTCCCTTACGGTACAAATAAAGTCATAAAAAGAATCTTATCAGTCGTTCAACGATTTCTCGCCTTTACATAAACAACAAGAAATAAATACAAAATTAACGCCGCAAATAGTGCAATTATTTAACAACAATTCCCTTATCCACAAAAATCTAAAAACAACAAACCAATCCCACTCTCAAAACCCCACCTCAACAATTATTTCCACACTCGACTGTCCCCTGAAACCACTTCACCTACGCGCGAAAGCGCGCACATTTGCAATTCCCAACTAAACTCGCGCGTGCGGAAAATCCTCGAATTTCACCTTGGCTCGGCCATTAGAGAAAAGGCCTCTATATACTCGCTCCCGTTCCATCTCGGAACAATTAAGAAGCCAGCGCGCGCGCGCGCGCGAGAATGAAAGTTCGACTCTCGCCCGAGTCGCGCGGCACGCGAGGTTAGTTTCGCTTTTTCGTGCATTATTATGCCGCTGTTTTCGCACGATGTCGAGGACCCGAGAGCCGATTTCTCTGAAACTCTCGCTCTCGGTTAGATTTGAAATCGAGAGCGAGAGTAGTCGGGCTTTTTCACTTGATGACGCGAGCCAGCCGCGCTGATGAAAGTTATAGTTTCTCGCGGTTCGTTGAACTGTGCTGCGAGTACTTGGGTTTTAAATATTGATGGGCTCGTTTGGGAATTACGAGGCTGGGAGTTTAATGTTTAGTGGAGATTTTTTTGTTTAGGTGTTGGAGGTTGTTAAAATGAGTTGTTGAGCGTAATTTTTAATTTGCATTTAGCGGGCAATGATACAAGAGAAAGTTTGCTTCGTGACCGGAGAAATAGTTTTCTCGGTCACAAAGGCGTGAAGGAAGATAACAATTTTTTCTTAGCATTAACATTAACCACGAACGATTAAATTTAAAATAATCCTAAGAGCATTCCATCTCATCCCAAACTCACCAGAGCAAAAGCCAGTCCCTATGCACTCACCCGAAAACCGCAGTCCAACTAGCGCACCAAAACCATCTCGACAAAAAACTAATCCCTCCTCATTTCAGCCCCAAAAATAAAGGACCGCTCCAAAAACTCGAGCGAGCCCTGCAATCATTACTTTTTCCCTGCTCTCCTCAAAAACGAAGCTCGATGCAGAAACGAAGACGCCCTTCTCCAGCACTCCCAGCCGTATCCTCGTCTCGAAGAGAGGCGAAAGTGGCCCGGCTCGAGTGATTTTCGAGAGAGAGAGAGAGCCGAGGCTCGACCTTGAACTTGGCCGTCGAACCGGCTCGGAGCTGTGCGCGCGGCCTCGAAAGGCTGTCCCCAAATCGGACCGAGCAAGTTTAAGGTCGGCCCGCATTTTCTGGCCGATTTATCGAGCTGGGTAGGTTGAGAGAGTTTTGGTGTGTGGCATGAATTTGGGGATTGTCGCGTGATTGGTAATTAGGTGACTGGTTGGGATGAGGGTGAGAATGTGGGTTTTTATTGGATGATTGATGGATATGGTGGTGCTGGGGTCGGCTGGTTTTGTAATGATAGGAGGAGTCTTATGGAATGAGTCAGTTTTGAGAAATTAATGTGTGACTGATTTTTCGTTTTATTGTTAACAGTGATAATAGTTGATTTGTTATTAATGTGATAATCTTAAATTACTCTATTTTATTAATAATATTTTGATCAGACTGTAACACATTTCGCATGTGTTTTTGGATCACCAGCTGATACATCCCCTCATCCAATAAAAACAATGTTTACTTCATTTCTCTTTAATAACCTTTCAAACTTTCAAGTCACCGACTACTCGCATTACAAATACTGCTTCCACTCTTGAAATAACGCTTAAAAGTGAAACGTCATCTTATTAGCTGTAAATCTCAGACAAACAAGAGTCAAGCCACACTTCATTCATCATTATCTTTACACATTTATAGCAAAGCCGCGTGGTAGCTATAAAATAAAATGTAAACGAAACTTTCTCTGCTCGGTGGTTCTTGTGGCCTTGAGCTTGCCCGCTCGCACGCGCCGATTGCTACCGTGTGCGCTGATGCTCCTGAACTTGAACCAGTCGCCTCGTTTCGGTGCGCTTGATTTTGACGCTCAACTCGAAAGATCAATCAGGTTTGTTTTGTTCACTGTGAGGGTTTAAATGATTTTTGTAGAATTCTCTAAAGAGCTTTTTTTTTTATTATTTTAATTGCATGGATATATTAATTTTCGCGTTAAAGATCTTGTATCAGAATGTTGCAATTATAAAAGTAATAGTATATAAAGATAAAGATAAGGTAAATGACTTGTTAATTTTCAAAAAATATTAGTATTTTGCAAGATTCAATAAAATTATAAAAAATTGCTTTAAAATTCATGTTTTCATACATAATTGTTTTTTCAGATATATAAAAAAAAAATGATGCTGCAAAAATTACTTTCTTATGCAAACAAATATTTAAAAAAGATTCTTTCATGTTTTATTGTTTAAAACGTAAAAAATAATTTTTTCGGTTAGATGCTCCATCACCATAATAATTATCAAAAAATCTCTAGGTATTTCCTCCTTTTACAGAGCATACCTCAAAAATCCTCAGAAAATTCCTGCATATTCCAACTACCAGAAGGCACCGTACCCAATGCAAATACCACTTTTCCCATACTAAAAACCTCAAAAGAAACAGTCGCAGCTCTTGTCCTTGCGTCGGTATATCGAGTTCTGTCGCGACGCTCGCAGAGGCGTGAACGTGTACAAATCCATAGGCACAGAGCGAGAGGCGCGAAAGTAGCAGTAGCGAGAGAAAAGGCTCAACGACCAGCTCTAAGAGGCGCGTGTAAACCGACTCCGCGCACTGAAATATATGCACGTATCTATACGTATTTTCCTTCATCTTCACTTTCAACGCTCCCGGGCGTAATGCAGAAATGCCTTTCCTGTTCAGGTGTCTCGTGCGCGTACCACTCTTACACGAGATGTGTGCCTCTATGAGCGGGTTATTTTTTCTTGCTTTTGTATGAGTTTTGCTATATTTAGTTGTAGGAGAGTTATTAGTAAGACTGGCGGAGTTAGTGTTCGCTTTAGGATTTTATTACATCACGCCAAAATATTATATCAGTAATTGTTATTTCCCTATAATTATTTTAGTAGCATACCTCAGTAAGCTTTTATGTGGTTTAACAATAACTTAAACATACAATAAAAAAATTAATATAGAAAAAATTTTTTACATTGATCCATAAAAAATCTTCTAATCTTCATAACCATCCATAACCACCAGAAAAAACTATTCAATCCTGCCTAACAAACATCAAACGCAATTCATCCTTACATCCCCAGCAGTCAGCGGGACTCCCTCGTGGTATAACCGGATCAGCACCTCCGCGATTTTTCATCCTCCTTTCTTATACGCGATCTGACGCGTGCTGCTACGTTCTATAATAGACGAGCCCCCCGTAACCCTAACCTATTACAACTAGCGAGCGATGCGCTCTGAATTATGGACCGCACGTATATATGTATAAGAGAGATCGGCGCATTCGCTGCGCTCGCGCGAGCATCAGTCGGCGCTTATCTGCCAACCGGTTTTCTCAACGGAGAGAGAGAGAGAAATAGAGATGCTGGCGCGTGTACGGCTGTGATCAGCGCGTTTAGGTATAGATCCGAATCGGCGCCGCTTGAATGTTCACTTTCGTGATGGTTTCTGCTTATAATCGATGGATTTTCTGAGGTTATACCGACTACCGACTTGGAACGGACACTTTCGCACGGTATCGTAGTACTCGCTGTTTTCAATGCATAACACATTAAACTTCTTTACTTTCCATCAGGATGTCGTTGTTTAACTCAAACGGATCTGCCGCAAGTACAGCATCATTTCTCAAGATCATCATCAGAAACACACCGAAAGCGTCCATTTAAATCCGCTTTCATCCATCTAATCCCAAGCAAGCCACAATCATCCAGCAACTGCGTCACCCAAATTCTACAATCAACCACACGATATCGCCTATATACATGACACATCCCCCAGTCCCCTAGCTCCCAGTCGTCAGTGGCATTTCCCAAAGCTCGCCTTCCAGGAACAGCCACCCACACATTCTCCGCTCTCTCATCCAGAAAAGTCAGAAAAAGGGCGTAGAAGGACGTGTAACGCTCGCACATCTCGGCCTACATATCGATTCGGAAGCTCGTCTCGTAAACACAAGGCTGTGTCTCGTTATTAATCGTATACAGGGGGCATCTCTCTTTCTCTCTCCTATACAAGTAAGTAAGCTCCGTGGCAGCCGATTATACGGATATATATAGGGGAGACGCAGTAGCAGAGCGGCTCTATTCGCGCCTAGCTTGTTTCTCCTCCCCTCGTTCCCCTAAATAGAGAGAGAGAGAGAGAGAGAGAGAACGTGCGTCTGGGTGAGCGAAGAGAGGCCTTGACCTCCGTTCTACTCGACCTAGAGCCAGCCCGTTTCGAATCTAATACTTATGGATAGATGCGGGGCGCGCGCGCGCGCGCAAGCTGGGAGCGAGGGAGACGGCGCACGTCGGATCCTATTGCGTTCCATTACTAGAGAGAGCTAAGCGTTGTGTTGGATATAATAGAGGCGGCGAGGGGGAAGGCGGCTGTGACGAGATGCGTGTATATGGGGTTTTTCGAGAGGAGGGAGAGAGTAAACAGGATGGGGTATTTTAAAGTTTGGATGGATTTTTGGGTATTTTTAGGATGGTTTTCGGTGAAGTTGAGGGTGAAGTGGGGAGGTTGCGTTAAGTTAGTTGGTGGGTTGGTAATGTTTCTATGGAGTTTCAGGGGGTTTGGATTATTTGAGATGCAAAGGTGAAAGATGTTGCTCGATCGGAGGATTTTGCTTAAGTAGGAAAGAAAATCGATTGTGATTTACTTGATAAGAACGTTGGAGTGATCCAATAGTGTTCTTTGATGATGCAAGTTTTAAAGTTCCGTTTAAATGTATTTATAAAATAGGTAAGGATATTTATTTTATAAAAAATATCGAGAATGTTTTGTGGTAAAGCAATATATAATCAATAATGCGTTATACAATAATACATTTATTCATTTCAAATTCATATTGGCACAAGTCCAATCACAATGTAAGTTTATTTATAAATAATGAGCTTTAATCAAAATATAGTTGATAATATTTAAATAAAAAATTAAATTAAATTCTAATTTTATTATGAAAAATATAATCAGTAAAAAAACAATTTTTATGAAAGCAAAACTGTTTGAATTATAGTCTGAATATACAATAAATACTACGACATCTTTATTGATTTTTTAATTCACAGCTATTTAAAATAGACATTAATCTATGAATTAATATATACCTTCTTTAAAAAATAAATAAAATTATTTTATTCCTTTACTCAATTTAGTTAAACTTAAACATTACTTTAATGGCACAAGGGTTGATAAGAATTTGCTACTGATAAATTACTATTTTTAAAATACTTATCTCGCAGAAAAATTGTTAAAAATAAAAGACTATAAATACAAAAATAATTTTAATAAATCATTAAAGAATTAATCACGACAAAACAGCTCTAATTTCCTTTTCCAAAACCATTCTCACAACTCCAAATCTCAACCATTCCACCAAAATCCTAAAAAACCTCGAACCTCCACTCTCACCTCCTCTCTCCTTCCCACTCTTCCTCAAACCATAAACCATCTCACCATCACGCCAATCACCGGCGCTACTGCACCGGTCATTGTATTACGCTACCATCCGACTATACACCTCCTTCTCTCACTCTTTCTCTCTGCAGCGTAACGAAAGAGCAAAAGAGAGAGAGCGAGATCGCTGTATATGCGGGGGCTGATCGATAAAAGCGGCGCGGGCGCTGCGCGCACTGCACACAGAGAGAGAGAGAGTCGCGCGCGAGCTAGCGGGTTCACGGGCCGCGTTCAAGGACAAGGCCACGTGATAGCGCAACCGCGACTGCGCACTGCTACCCCCGCACAGTAGAGCCACCGCTCGCGAGCTGCAGGGCTGGCCTAACAGCGCTCAGCTCCCGTGGCGAATCTATATACTGGCCTGTGTGTGGCTTGCTTTGCAATCATTGCAGTTCTTTTTTTTTGTCTTTGACGTTCGGTTGGAGATTTAGGGGATTGGGTGAAGGGGGATGTTTGGGAAGGATAGGGTAATGAAAATCGCGAGGTTTTTTTTTTGAGGATGGAGTTTTTTTGGTTGATTTATGGAGCTCGTTGCTGGAGTTATTGTGCGCGGGTTGGGAGAAAAAGTGTTTGCTTTGGTGGAGAGATTAGATTCGTTGCGTTTGTTTTCGATGATGTATGGCGATTTTTTTCATTGGGATTGCTGGGTTTGTAGAGTAAGGAGAGATTAATTGCGGAGAGTAGGCGCAGTGTCTGTACTGTCTTTGTTAAGGATGGCAATGAAGAAAAAAATTTATTCGTATGCCAAAACAGCTGAATTTAGTGTAAAATACACTTTATATTGTTTCATAAGCCATGATAAGAAAGCTACTTATAGCTTCTGGAAATAATAATATGTCAATAATTAATATTTTTGCATAGAAGTAAACAACCAAAAAGCAAAATTAACTCTACATCCCATCCTTAAATAAAAAGCCTCATGTCACATAAAACGCTTAACAAACGATCACAATCCTCCCTCACCCCAACTTCACTTCCACCTACCAAAAACGCAGCCGTTCAATAATGCACCAAAGTATCGATCCCCGCCAAAAGAGTAACGCCCTCAAACGCCGAATTTTAAATCCACGTGCTCACCACGCGACTGGCCGTTCAGACGTTAGGTGCAGTCGAGCTGACGCATCGGATGCATAAGTACAATACAATGCGAACGAGTAATTGGAGCTCGAGTCGATAATTATACGTTCTTTAATTTTTATCGCGCGGGGGTGAAAAAAGAAACAAAAGCTCCCGCGAGCGCGCTGCTTTGAGACATGAGCAATCAGATATGACGCGTCGAATTTTAAGAGCTTGGCTTCTTGGAATCGCTGGAAATTATGTGGGGCAGCACGTGAGGAGGTGGATAAGGTGGAGAGTACGATAAAATTGAAATTTTAATGGGTTTTTTGTAAGAAATGTTCTGGAGTGTTAAGAAAGAGTTTTCTTTCGACGATTAGTAACGAAATTTTAAAACTGTAGAGTTTTAGTGAATATTCTAATTAAATGATAGTCAAAATGTTAATTAGCATCTTTGTTGAATTTAATGGTTCTATGTAGACCAAGACGCAACAGAAATGCTCAGAATATTGATCCATTGCGTTTAAATATTAATTCTAATGTGAAAAATACGTAAAATCTACTTTATTACAATTTTATTAGCATACTTTAAAATATAATGCTTTAATGCTACTTAATTGTATCTCTATATGTCGCAGAAAAATAAAAAAAATTTTTAACTTATAAGAAAAATTAAACTTTAGCCTGATTAAATCTTATCACCTTGGAGAATGGAATAAGAACACTAAACATCTATCGAACAATAACAATGCGTTTTAAAACTAACATTAATCTTAAATTTTTCTAAAAAAAAACAATCCAGGAAAACCCTCCTCGCCAGTTAGAAAGTTTAACACCGAATAAACAAAAAATGTCAAAATCCCTACGCACATACGCATTCACATCCACGCCTCATATCCTTCAGCTCCGTACAGACAGGCACGCGCGCATTAGCGAGCTCATCCCCCATTTACATCAGCACGTATATTACTCGCTGACTGCATCTCTCCTCTTTTTCTCCTCCCGTCCAACGTGCGTACCCAGCTCATCATCCCAGCGGTATTTAGTACGTATATATACCTATAAGCCAGGGAACCGTCATATAGACTCGTGGTGGTTTTGACATAAGGGTGGATCATTCTGGCATTGTTTATTATCCACGAGGCGAGGATAATAGAGTGACGCGTGAACTTGAATTACTATTTTTTAACGAGTGGCTTCGCAGGGAGAGAGATCCATCAAAGTGACCTCGGGGTGATTAATCGAACGTCGAAATGCGGTCTGTTTCATTGTGATGTAGGCGAGGATATGCGGAGGCGCGAACGATGATGCAATTAGAGCGGGCTTTTCGCCTATTGAGATTAATAGGTTTTTTATATAACGGCGCTCGCTACCTTCCATCGAGTTTAAATATCATCCTTAAAAGTATTTGAATAATTCGAATTATTCTTTTTTTTCCCTACTCCATCCCATAACCAACACAACATCCCTAACTTTTCACCATCCGAACACACCTATACAATAACCACATCGAGCGCGCGGCTATTCGTCATTCAGCGCGCGAGAGCCGTATTCACCCACGCAACTCTCGCTTTCGCGCGCGACCTCGCAGCACGTGCCTTCGTGATTTCACGTTTCACGAATCGATGAGCGCGATTTTCCTCTTTTCAATTTCGAGAGCCACGGTAGGTATAATGGCCGAGCGCGCGCGATTTTCCGAATTGTGAATTCCTTTTTTTTTGCGATCTTTTGTGCGAGAGTTCGTTCGTTATTCAATGTGTAGAGACACGAATATTTTCGTTGAATGGAGGAATAATGGTGAAATGAAATTTGCACGTTGAAGAGTTGCGTTTCTTGTCTGTACCTATACGGTTCTGAGAATTACTGAAATGTTTCGCGTTCTATAGGTTTGAGGAAAAAAATAATGCACTTGAAAGTGCGCATAGAATTTGCAATATGTGAAAGATAATTGCTCATTAATAACTTTAATTTTTTTATTAAAATTTATTAAATTTTTACACACAACAAAGTGAATAGTTGAACTATTAAGTAAAATCCCTTGAAAAAAATACAAACAGCTTAAACCAAACCCACCCAAAAACGAGAAGCAACAACCCTCGTCAGACAAGCTCCATTATGCCGTCAAAACAGAACTTCACTTCACACAAAAAGCAAAAAGCAAGCCTCCTAAACACTCCGAAGTCTAAACCGCCCATCCCCCCAAAACCCAAAAAATCCAGCCGAAGTATACCTAGAAAAAAAGAGCGAAAACAAGAGCTACGCAGTCTCTACTTCAGCAATCCACAAGCGCTTTTCTCACATTCAACTCTCCAAGAGACAGCGAGACGAGTTTGCATATACATATATCCAGGACAGAAAGAGAGAGCCCAAAGAGAGGAAAGAGACACGCACACGAAGCCGCGTTATATATATACATTATATCGGTCGGACTCGAGCGCTGCAGGGGAAAAATGTATAAGGGGAGTCTCTCTCCAAGGGCTTCGTCACCGTGCGCCGCTGACTTTTTCCGTCTCTCTCGAAACACGGAATTCGTCGTATTTATCGCGCGGCCTGAGAGAGCGTCTGCGTTTTTTCTTTTGTGAGCGCGCGAGCGCAGCGACGTTGATGAGATGGGATAAGGATCGTTTATGAATTTTTCAGTAGTTGCGGAGGTATATGGATGCTTTCGTATTCAGGCGCGGTTGGAGTAAGGCTTTTAATTGTATGTCTGGGTTGCGGCTGTTGTTATGGTTATGTATTATGAATTATCTTGATTGATTATGTAAGGTGTGTAATAGTTAGCGTTTTGTGAGCTTTAATAAAATTAATGTAATTGGTGAAGTTTAAATAATCTTGTGAATGGTTTGGTAGGTGGAGTTATAATAGGCTAGTGTCATGTACAGCGGGTTCCACAGAAGGATTATCTTTGTGAATTTTATAGGAAAATGAAATAAATGTAGGCTTACATAATTTAAAAATGTCATGAATAACGGATATTATATTTAGCTCCAATTTACGATGGCATGTTGAAGTTTAATGATAGTTCGAGGAAAGCAGTTATAATTTATTTAAGAAACAGTCGATTTAATCGATAACGTTTCCGTATTTACAAACTACTTAACTCTGAATTATTTTCACTTTATTTAATTGACTGTCCAAAGAAGTATTTTAAACTAATCAATTGATTGACTTTATCGCTATCAGAAAAGTCAATTAAAGTATTAATTATCAATGTCAAATTCGTTCAGGTCATTCGCAACGTCTGTTTATTTATTTCAAGCCAAAAATTTTTCTAAAAATTAATATCACTTATAAACGCCAAAAAATACCCAAAAACCTCCAAGCCCATCTCGCGCCCCACCCCAAACTTCCAAATTCAAGGCCAATCGCATCCAAAAGCCTCCCCTTCCCCAAGTTCAACAAACCCTCCGCCCCCTCCCAAAAACCCCACACACCCAACCCGTCACTCAAGCTCCTTCGAAAAAGCTCCGGAAGCTCTCCCACTCACAGATAAGAACTCACACACACACTCATCCTCAAGCTACTCTCCAAACACACACACACACACACACAGCGATGCGACCGGCGCTGCGTTTCAAGTGCACACGATCACGAAGGGGGCCGTGGCGCGGCGGCGGGCGAGGGAAGCGCGGCCGAGAGAGAGAGAGAGTGGCGGGGATAGCTGCCGCCGCGACTGCGCGCTGCGCTCTCGCGCCGCGTGTGTTTTCGGGCTGGCTCTCCTGCCGCCTGTGCCGGCTCGCGCGCGTTCAGAGCCGCAGCTCGTACCCCAAAGAGCGCTCGGCCGCCGCACGCGACGAGAGCCGATCCCGAGCTCTCTCGCTCTCTCTCATTCTCATTCTTTATCTTTATCCTATATTCACTAACTCTCTCTCTCATTCTTTATCTCTATTTTTGATCCGGACAGTTTTATTCTGTACAGGCGCGCGAGGCACGTTTCTTTTGCCGGTGTGTCTACTTTTTTTGACATCTGTGACAGGTTATAAAGTTGGGTTTGCTTCAAGACTGAGTTTGCCTCGTCGATGTGCGCGAGTTTTCATTGCGTTTACGGAGAGGAGACGAATGTTTTGACGAGCGGCGGATGGGAAAGCGCGAGTTTGAAGCGCAGCTGAGAGTGAAATCGCAAGTGGAAAAAGCTGAAGGCGGCGACCAAGTGTCTTTTTAATCAATCGTCGATTTTAGGCTCGTATACACACATTCACACACATATATATATATATATTCGTAAACATATATATTTTATGCATAGAGGATATTAAGATTTATATAAAAATATATTCTGCAACAAATACATATATAAATATATTTTAAAGAAAACATATACATAGAGCCCGTAAGGAAATAAAGAAGCACGACATTATATATTTGCCTATTTAAGAGTATTTATACGCGAATGGTGTTTACCTATATTTATTTATCGATATACAGACAAAGCTATTTATCTATCTTTGTATACAAGTGAAAGTGCAAGAGCAGCATCGAAAAAAGAAGATTATATACATTTACGGCCACGAGACGACAAGTACATATACGCAACAATACAATAAAAACAAAAAAACACACCTCAATCAACCACAGTGCTCTCAAGTTCATAATAGTTCGATCGAAAGTAAACAAGCCTGCGCTAGCGTGACAGTGACAGTTTTTTCCTTTTCATCAAAACCAGTACGCGAAAAAAAGTGCTATTAACTTCAATACTCCCCTCTGTTGTGCACGCGCACATACATACATATATTTATTGTATACGAAACCGCAGAGGCCAACGATTTTCGAGCGTGTACTTATATACTTACTTACTTACGTTGGAAAGAGAAAATAAGTGATAGCGCGTGTGCGAATTCACGTGCATCGCGCTAGTGCACATGTGCAGCCGGTCGCGTGCTTAGCACGGGGCCAGGGCAACGGTATATATAGTGTCTGTACCAAGTGCTACGAACAGTGAGTGACAGTTTTATTTCAGTGCTAGTGTCGAATTCGATCGTATAGTGACGTTTTCATGCAAACAGTATAGTGATGCTAAAGTGAGTTGCTAAATTACGTATTCTGTCCATATAGTGTTATATATATAGTAAAAAAACACAGAAAGATGATTGTGAAGCTGACGATATCAACCTTAGCGCTCGGCTCTCAGCTTTGACAGCTCGAGCCATCGACTCTCTACTACCCCAGGCACTCTAACCTCAAATCTCGAACCGAATTAATCCGCGCAGGACCCGTAAATGGCCCACACGGTGCAGCGCGATCGCAAGGCCGAGCTGCAGGCGGAGGTGCGCAGCGCGATCCGCGTGCTGCACGGCTGGTGTCCCCGGCCGCCCCCGCAGCAGCAACAGCAGCAATCGTCGAACCAGCAACAGCCTCAGCCACCACCTCCACCGCCGCCGCCACCTCCACAGAGAGAACAGCAGCCGCATCCCGGAGGCAGCGGCAGAGGCGAGACAGTGTTGATATCACCGCGAAGCCAGCAGCAGCAACAGCAGCGCCAGGGTCAGAGTCAGGGTCAGGGTGGGAGTGCAGCGGCCGCCGGTAGTGCAGCAGCGCCGCCATCGGTCGTCGTGAGCTCGACCTCGAGCAGCATGCGCCCGCCGCCGCCGCCACCTCCGCCGAGGGTCAGGAACACGGGCGAGGGCAAGGCCGGACACCACGAGGAGCCGACCAGCTCCATACCCGATTTAGGTGAGTGGGGGAGATTTGGTTTTTTGGGGATTTTTCGGGGGAAGTGGGAGAGGGGGGAGGAAAAGTTTTTGTGGGATTCCGGGAATGGAGGGAGGAGGATGTAGAGAGGCGAGATTGATGCTTTTGAGGATAATGAGCTTTATTATCGGAGTATTATTTTTAGAAGTATTTGGAAAGACGTGGATAAGTTGGTTACTAGGCGTGCGAGTATATGTGTGTCGCACGAGAAAATCCGGAACTTTTGTCTCAATTCGATGACAAATCATATAGCTAATGACATGTTTACCTGAGAAAAATATGCTGCTATTACATAAACGCATTATGTGATGAGTTTGCTAGTATTAAACACATTTGTTTCATCAATCGAACGGAAAGAGTAAAATGCATTGGGTTAGATGCTTATATGAGCGTTAATTTTATTAATTGCTTTAAATTAAAAGTAAAAATAACTGCAAATTAAAAAAAAATCATTAAAATTAATGAAGAAATGCTCAGTTATGTAAGAAAAAGATTATTAATAATACTAGGATGTATAGTTGTTAAGTAAATAATTCAAATTAGGTAACAGAAATTAAAAATAGATGTAACGTTCAATTCAAAATTATGCGAATGAAGTTCAAGGTCAGAGAAGAACCCAATCATCTTTCATTCGATGTGTCATTCTTCGATAGCATTGGATGTTCATGGAATCGTTTTACACGCGGTTAGTCAAAACTAGTTTTGTGTGTCAGGTTACTTTTTGAATCTGTTATCTCTCGAACACAAGCAAATAATTACGTATAAATCCTTTTCATTGAATTTTTGATTGGCGTTTAATTATAAAATTTAATTGAATATTAATTGAGCTATTCACTTTAGTTATCGTAATAATGATTACTTTTGTCAATGTAATTGTAAATATAGTTTTGTAAATTGACAATAAATTGAACGAAGTTATCAACTTTGACAGTGAAAACATTATTGATTTATTCAATGTCAAGGCTTTTCTTAATTACAACACATACAATATAAAATCATCGATTAACCAAGAAAACTGCATTACACACTCTAATTAGCAATTTCCTGAATAATCACTAAATAATTGCATTCATATCGAATGCACTCAACGCACCGACTCTCCTATTTGGCACAGATTCACACCAAACTAACATATTCATCGGCCGAACAACGACAATGAAGTCATCGACCGAAAAATCTCACGACCGATCGCCTTGAACTTGCCCTTCGTCCACCTCTTCCAAGCAGCATATCTACATCCTCCGCTAACGCGATCACCTAAATCCCTTCTCGAAGCTCCATTCAAAAGCACCTATTCACGTGGCGAGCGAAATACACAAAAAAAAATCGGCGATAAAAATCGAGTTATCCACCGGGCGCTCAGTCAATAGATCGGTGACTCTGACATTGCCAAGCTCGCGCCCACGTCGCTTTAGCGCGTAGTATAATATGGAGTGTGTGCGCTCGCGCGTTCCGAGGTCATCGCGTGTATTACGCGCGAGCTATATAGGTGAATATCGCTCGGAAATTTCGCGCCTCGCGCGCATTAGGACCGATTACGCAAGGCGCATAGAGAGATGTCTTTCTCGCGCTCGCGAGCGGTGTTTGATGCTCTGTGTGTTAGAGGAATAAATAGTAGAGATGATGAGATTTGGTGTGTAGAGGATGGTTGGTTTATTAATTGAGCTTTGGTTTTTATTTTTAATTGCTGGGTGGTATGGTGGGCATGTTGGTGATTGTTGATTTATTATTTTATTTTGGTTGAATAGATCTTTATCAGTGGATGTGATTGTGAGCTGGAATGAGAAATAGCTTGAGAATAAGTGGCCAGAATGTCATTAATATTAAATTACAGGTCTTAAATATTAAAAGCTGTAGCATGAAGTAGTATATAAAGTAGTTTTCCGAGAAAACTTGACAAATTGTATAATGTACGGAAGAGTGAAAATAAGTCAATCTAATCTGTCCGATTCTATTGCAAATTAGTTTCCTGCTTAAACATGGAAAGTGGCAAAATATTAACAATTTTATGAAGAATTTCAAACGATAAGACATGCAAAACCGATTGACTTTATTCAAAACAAAATACAACCGACTAATTTATTTTATAAAATCAAAACCAAAATAAAAACCACACACGCACGCACCTACAACACCCCCGCCAACAAAACCATCTCACTACCCAACCCATCGAAATTTCACTTTCAAACCCAAAACCCAGCCACCTCATTCCCACCACGTCCCCGAATCATCATTCCAAACGCCCGACGAAATCTCCGGCGCACAGAACCGAATGCATCGCTCCGGCTTTCGGAATCCAGTGGCGCAACGAGCGCGCGCTCGGCGTTATCGCGCTTGTACCCGTGACCGTGCACGATAATACGATAATGCAGCGAAGGTCGCGCCTCTCCGCTCTCTCTCTCTCGCTTATTTACGTGCGCGCGCGTTTGTCGATAAAGCCGCGCGTTGATTTGGATCGGAAAGAATTTCCGAGGATATGCAGCCGCTCGCGCGGATATGTGACCGGGCTGCCCGTTGTAATGGAGAGCGAGAGCGCGATCGATCACTTTCGGTTTTTGAGGATTATTTTTGACGCCCGCTGGCGCCGAGCTTGTAATTTTTTAATCGAGGGAACGAGCGGAGGTCTTTGAGAGGGTATTTCGGGCGGCCGATTGATTATAAATGTGAGCGGCTTTTTTTAAGAAGAGGGGTTATTGCTGGCGCTTTATTTTCTGATGCGCGCAAGTTCAAGTTCATTTTCAGCCTGCGACGGTTATAGAATGCCCGTTTGTTTTTCTCGTAAATAGGATGATTTAAAATGTAAGAACCACTTAGACGGTAGGTAAGCCTTCCTATTACAACCTCGCATAAAAAATCAAACAAACCCGGAATTCTTTTCGAAAAAGCTCCGCAGCAGCCTTATCAAACCCCACCCCACATTCTCAAAACTCCCCACCTCCTTCGACCTTCGAAAAACTTGCTCGGCTCTCTAAAAACCAACCTTGCACAATGAAAAAAAAACCCAACTTGTTAAGTCACACTCCTCCGTTTAAACAAAACACCCACACGCGCGCGCGCACACACATCCACAAAGCGCACACCGGAAGCGTTCGGCGCATCAATTCGCGCAAGGACAGCGGCGCGCAGGCAGACTCACACACACTCGCAGAGAGAGCGAGCAAAGTCAGGAATTCACAACGCCGACGCTATCAGCGCCGGGCGCTCGCGTCTATATGCGCGTGTGTGTATACATACGTATATAGGGGCGACCTCGAAAACGCGCTCGCTCGCTGCGGCTGGCATATACATCGCACCTGCTTTTCCCGATAGTTTTCGGAATCCTTCACGGTCACGGTCGCGCCTGGCGTCATCACGCGCGCGCGCGCGCGCTCGCTCTTTATATTTAGCCTAGCTAGCCGCCAGCTCGAAAACCGCTCGCGGAGAGCCGCGTCGCTCTCTCTCTCTGCGGTTATGAATGCAAGAGAGCGGCTCTTTATCGATATGCGCAAAGAGTGGAGAGGAGAGATGGTTGTTGGCTGCTTTTGTGTGACGAGTCTGGGAAAGAGTGGTTTGGTTTTTGGGTGTGAGGTTGAGGTGTTTTGGAGTGTGGTTGGGTTTGGAATGGAGAGTTGGGGATTGATTGGTTGGTGTTGGATCGATTGATTGATAGGTGAAGTTTGAGGGTTGGTTTGATTTGGGGATGTGGAGTTGAGTAGCGTTGGGTGTGGTTCGCGGCTGTGAGTTGCATTGCTGCTTTATGATCTTGTTTGTTGAAATGGCCTTAATGACGGGAGGAATGGCAGCGACGATTTTTATCGAAATATTGGCTTAGTTTCCTCTTGAGATATTGATTATAAAAATAAAATTTTAGATAGAAATCGATTTTTCCTTGACCAATTAAGTCTCTAATGGGCGGGTAAAATTTTTTAATGTATTTTAAAATGACTTATTATCTTTAGTAATCATGTTTTAAAATTTTTAAGTATACATCATCTTCATTAAAATTTCTATGTAAAAGGTTCACGGAGCTTTAATATATAGATAGTCCAAGCAAACAGGTCCAATTAATTTTTATTATTTTAATAACTTTTGATGTTATTTATAATATAGTGATTTATAAACTGAGCCTTCAAAAAATGTAAGAGATTTGCTCTGGTTTTGCATAAATAATAAGACAGGTGCGGTAATAAACCTAAATCCCAAAAAGTTCGGACTCCGTTAGAAAACCAATATCTCTTCAAATTAAAATAATCCAGCCAGCATTACCCCAACCCCTTATCTAAAAATTCTTAAAAACATTATCGAACACAAAATTCAATCCACACAAACAAACCGAACAGCCGATCCCAATCTCCCCATCCCTTCCATAAAGACAATAAGTGCCTCTTAAAAATTTTTAATTACGCGCAGCCAAATCCCCCGGCTTTACATTTGCAAGCGCAGCCGGCGTCGGCACTTTCGGCGGATTTAGCGGACGATGACACGATAAAGGCGTCGCTAAAAGCGCAGAGCCGTTTTAATAATCTCGGCGGCGCTCGCTCGCGCGCGAATAGCGAGCGCATAGCGGGGCCCCACGTCACGCGCTACGAAGCCTTGGCCTCCGCGGCTGCGCGCGCCGATAAAGCGTCGAAGCTGCCCGAGCGCTCGGCTCTACATCAATAAAAACCGTGCGCTTTTCGAATGTCGTTTATTAGTTTTTTTTTTCTCTCTTATTTTTGCTTACGCTCGCGACTTTCGCGCGCTATCTCCGCACGCCTATTTGGTTTAATTGCCGATGACGGAATGATCTATTTGCGGTTTAGTAGTGATTTTTTTTTTGTTGATTATTGGAGTTGATAGTTGGAGCTTTTCAAGTTTTTGATGTTATGTTAGTTTTCCGTGTTCTTGGTTGAATGGAGAGATTTTTTAGTGTGGATGGTGTGGAATGATAATTGAAAATTAATTATTTTTAAAGAGACAATTTTAAATGATTTGTATCTTGGATTTTCACTTGTACTGTGGAAAATACTATGGTGAAATTACCCAATAAAACTGAAACGAAATTATTAGAAACTTCTTTAATGCTAAGCCTGTACGCCACTTAACTTTCACTTTTACTTTTTCTTACACTTTGTCTAATGTCTATCTGAATTAATGTCATTTTACATAGAAATATAATATGAGCTATCATTGTTTTTTTCTAAAACTTTCATAATCGTACATGTAAACAATTATTTTTATTTAATTTTTTTTGAGAATTACACTAATTGAAAATCTAAAAGCAAACTTCTGAACGAATAATAAAATAGTGGCCTTAAATTTTATATTGATAATACCAACACTTATACAAAAGTAATTATTTTTTTATACTCATTGCAACAAAATAATGCATTGTGTCACGCATTCTCCGACACGCCTTATATTATAAACCCACTGTACTCTCCATATACCTCTTGTCTCTGCATACATATATACATTCATCTCCCCTTTATCTTTCGCTCCGTCTGCGACTCTATTTCTTTCACTCTCCGGGAGCGTAGGCGAGAGATAAGATGTATTTTTAGGGACGTGGAATTTCTTCGAAGCTGCTTTTTCGGAGTTCAACTTTTTTTTTCATGCCGACTTTCCAGATGCTCTCGGCGAGCTTTACACGTGCTGCTATACGGAAAACACTCGGTTACCCGTTGCGTAACAAAGATCAATCGGGCCAGAAAATACCCGACTTTTCCTTATCTTTTTCGTTTTCAAAATCATTCTTGCTTGAGTAAGTGTTTGTGCATGGAATAAATGCGATGGGTTGCGAGATTGATTCTGTCCAAATCATGAAATTGTTTTCTTCTTATATTTCTGCGTATAAATCATCAAATGATTCGGTTGTGTATTAAAATATAATTGATTTTATTCTGTTATTAATTTTATTATATAATTTGAATAAATATTCTGATTAATTATCTCGAATTATAAAGCTGTAAAAATATGTTTTGCAAATTGTTATACTTTAAATCATTGCTTAACATGGCTTATCATACCGCGTTGTTCTCTTATAACGAGATTCAATAGAAACATAAGTCTTTGAAAAAAATTGTAATGGAAAAAATTGTCTGAAATTACACTCAAGGCTGCTTAATTTGAATGTCACTTTATCGCTAGCAATTTACGTGTCTCAGCTGCCCATTCAATGCCAGTCTGCTCTATTGGATTTAAATTTATCGTTGATAATGATAATAAATTTTGAAATATCGTTTTTTTTTTTCAATGCAAATTTTTGTGAGAATAGTATAAATGTGCGGGGATTATGAAACAGTAACGCGATAAGCCGTTTCCTAATCTCACAAGTGTCAAGGTACTAATCGTAAGAGAAAAAAAGTCTTTGGACACTAATCGTCACTCATCGCGATGTCTCGTGATTACAGATTCCTGATAAGACCCCGGAATCATCTTGCTTATCTAGACGGGAAACCTCGAGCTCGCTACATTTTCATGATTTTTTTTTAAGCTTTATCGATATAATAATATTGTCTTTTAACGTTTTTGACGTTCGGCAGGAAAAATGAAAAGCCTCGTTTTATAGACAAATCTGACGTTGAGATCTCGATTTATGCTTAATAATTTCAAGGTTAGTAAAACATCGTAAGACAAAGATCTTACATAAACTCAGTTGAAGGAATATTCACACAAGAAATATAAGAATGTCTAGACATTTTTTAAGGATTCTCGACACTTTCAACTTCTAATATTATAAAAGAAACTTCAACTACAATAAAAGTGGTGCTACATAACATCAAACCCACTCATTTGATTTCCCAACATAAAACAATAAAAAAACGCAACAAAAAAATCAGAAATAATATTCTCAACCATTCTAACGTCTCATTTCCATTCCCTCCTATCCATACATATTAAAACCATAAAAGCAAACACATCAACACTCCCAACATCTTCCTTTCACAATCCAACCCTCAACATCCTCCGGCAGCAACCAGCTCCCTCCTGCACTCGTATCTTCATCAGCCATCAATCAGCAAGCAAACCTTTCTTCCAGCAGGATGATGATGATGATGATGATGATCATAATCTGGCCGTCAGGTGCAGGGCTGAAGCGCGCCAGACACCCCCACTATCACGAGTCGAAAGAGAGAGAGAAAGCCTCCCCCTGTGTAAACGCGACTTTTCCCCTTTCATGCGTGCAGTGCGCAGGCTCTTGTTCGCAGACGCGCGCACACGTACATAGCTCGCTTTCACTCGTTCGATTGCACTTTCGTCTGCAGCCGCGCGTCTATATAGTAGTTGTGCATGGAGAGGCGTGCCTCTCGACTGCGCTCGGAAACGTACTCGTTTTGTACGATTTGCTTTTGAATAGTGAGAGTGACTGCGTCTTGCCGTTGCTTAGATTTTTTTTTGTTATTAGTAGAGCGATAAAAACGTAAAGTAAAGGTTTTACTTTGAGACAGACTGCTTAGGAACTATCGGAAGTGTCATTACTTTCACAAAGAGAAAAGCTTGTATTTTTCTCGGTAAAAGATGGATAGTGGTTTATAAACCATTTGTCATTTAATATTTTCAAAAGGATAACTGGAAAATCTATGTAAAAAATATTTCAATTTTTTTATTAATTCGATCTATATACCTACTCTAGATTAATCGTTGCGAGATGAATTGACTTTTACATAAATTTTATCTATACCAGTAGTTACTCTCGCTAACGCAATTGAGAAAAAAAAGAGATGTTCTATCAAGGGATGCCACACTATAATGCCTTTTACGTAATAAAAGATGTGACACATCACTCTGATATATGACTTATTTCGCATACGAGTCAATACTAGTACAGATAAATATTGCGACATTGTTTCCGCTGTTTTAAAAATAAAAAGATTTATTGTAATTTTAACAAGTTATTTCTCTTTTTTCAAACTTTGAATTTTTTAAATTGTAGATATTTTCCTCGATTTTGATTATTATAGATTATGCTTACACTAACTCTGTTAATGTCAGTTCAATAACAATATTAAAATATAAAATTATTTAGATTGTCATTAGTAAATTCGGGCTTACATTGTTTAGATTTATAGACTTTTGGAATTAGAAAAACTCTCTTATAAGAAATTATAGCTTATTTAATCGTACAGTCTCAAAGTAATAACTGAAATTTATTTTCTAAATGAATCAAATACTTGTTAACATATTGTTTAGATGTAAAACTAAGCATGAACTATTGTGGAAGAGCTACTCGAAATTTTAATTCGAACAGTTAATCGACGACCTTGACGTAAATTTTATAAGTCACTGTTGTTTTGCTGTAGAACAAAATGTAAGTGGGAGAAACCGTCATCTGCATTTTGCTTTGTTCAATTAAATTCATGTTAATTTTACAATGCTGATTTTAATTCGTATCATAATTCACTTTTCCAAAATGCCATATAAAGACACGCATTTAGATAACAAGTGACTTAATTCGCTTCGCAAAGTACATGATACATTCTTAAAACAATACATCACAACTCGTAACAAATAAGTCATTTTAATCGATATTTTACAGAATATTCTCATTGCATGAAGGGTTAATGAAAACGGAAGCCCTTTTATCGCACCCCTTATTTCCGTACTTTCACTCCTTTGAGTTTACGGAAATCAAAAGAGAGATCAGAAAGGGAGAATCAGTCTTTGGAACCTACCTTACCATAACCTTGTTTAATTTTTGAAATTATCGAACTAAAATACGTACTATAAATAAGCATTTATTTTGGGAAAATTCGCATTCAAAACTTTAATACATATATATAATATTTATAAAATGAAAAATAAATTTAATAATATTTTATTTAAATATCTGTCAATGGCCCTGAATTTAAAATGAAGACTCCAAAGAACTCTGAGTATTTGCGAATCGTAAGTCAAGATGAGTAATCAAAACTTAGCTTTCATTCACTTCCACAACCGTCTGATGGCTATTCAACGTTAGCTAAAACAATCAAACGTCAAAATACGAACAAATCTCCATTTTCCCAAATTCCGTACGATGATTCGATCACTCTATTTAATTCGTGTATCATTGATTCACTTATATAGCTTTGCAGTTATTTAGTATTTTTATTGTAGTCTAAATATTTTAAGTTGTTCCAGTAATCGCTGAAAAATAATAAAAATCATTTGAAAGTGAAATAGCTAAAAATATCAACTTGCTAAAAAATTTACATGGCATTGAATAATTTTGTAAATTAAATGATTAAACAATAACAGACAAGAAAAAACTAAAGTATTCTCACTCATTATGATTTCAAAGTATTGACATGGTTCTTGTGACATTGAACCGAGGACAACAAAATACTCGCAAAAGTGACATAAAAATGACGATAATATAAAAATATATATTAAATAAAATCAGCGGTAAACATGTTTTCAAATAAGATACTTTAACATTTCTGTAAAAATACAAACAAACCTTACTATCCTCTTTTTCGGTATCTCTAGCTCTATGTATATAAAGCATCAATTTTTTGTTATCACAAACGCAGATCGAATTGTCAGTTCGTATGTACACATGGGCCCACTGTGCAGCGCCGCCTCTCAGATATATTTACGGCCCGGAATTTCGGAGTGTAAATTCGTCGAGAGCAAGTCTATATCGGGGAGAATTATATCGCGGTCCGCGACGCCGTCGCTCTCCGAGGTTTTATCAGTCAAGGTTACCAATTTGGAGTAGCTCGCTCAGGTCGTTTGTGTGCACGCGTACGTGTGAGGCTAATCTTTGCTTAACCTTGTGAATAAGTTTGCTCTTGAAAGGAAAACGTCCGTGTGAGTAATGTGTTGAGAAAACATCCGATTCTTCGATATGCGAGTCACTGTGATAAATTTTTTTTTCTTCTCTTTTTTCTCTAGCTTTTCGCAAGAGATTTTGATAATTCCTAATGCAGATTCGTTAAGTGCGGTGACTTTGATTGTTCTTAAATTTTTTAATTAAATTCAATTATTCATAAAGATAATTTATTTTCTTTATGAATTATAATTCTTTTCTTTATGAATTATAATTCTTTTCTTTATGAATAATAATTCTTTTCTATTTAATTAAATATTATCGCGGATGTAAAATTATTTTGATTAAATATATTTATAATATTTTTCGGGAATATTTATTAAAAGCATTTTTTATGTAGCTGCAGTTTTTATGTAGGGTATAAGAGCAGAGTTCCGATTAAAGTCCCCTCTGATTGAAAAAAAATCGATTATATCGATCTGCAACGACTTGCGGATATCATTTTACGCTACAGTACACTACTGCCTCGGAAATCCCACTCCCACGTAGATATATCCTATCAGCTTTGTATACAATTTTTATATAAATTTTATAGAAATTTGATCATATACAATTTATTACGTTCAGAATTCTGAAAAGTAAAAAATTTTATGGGAATACATTATGGATTCGGTATAGACTATATAATAGAAATAGATCATACTTTATAGAACCAAAAATCTAAAAATCACATAACTTACATACAAAAATTAGGCTTAAATAATTCCGTGAATCACTTTCACAAGAAATCTCATAATTGCCGATAATTTTATCTTTATTCAGCAGAAACTGTAATATTAGAGAACAACGGTATTTTTTTTTTTTTTTTTTTCTTTATCAACTTAATACTACTTTTATTTAACCAGAAAGAAGTAGTATTCCGAGCATGTCTTATTTCTCAGAAAATTAGATTTTTAAATATTCAAATTCAACGTTTATTTCTTAGAACAAACGAAATTCACAAGAATGTAGATTCGACAGTATCAAAATATACTGTTCAAATAGGAGAAATGAAATTATTCAAATTTTAACGGCTAATATTTAAATTTAATTCGCATTTTTTAGCAATTATAACTATACTGATATTTTAGTTTCAGTCTCCTCTTTATGTGTCGAGCAATTAAAATTCTACTTAATACGTATTTAAGAATTGTAAATTGGGTATCCTAATGTTTAGTAGTCTACTCTGTAAATTTTAAATAATGCAGAATGCTCCACTATATACTAAATAGTGGAATCCGCACTAACAAATGGTAAATAATTCACTACTTCATCATGAATATTCATTAATTTATCGTAAATTTTCACTATTCGTTAGTGGGAATTCCACTATTTAGTACTTAACTATTTTGTGTAACTGGCAAAAATATGAAATGAATAGTTTCAGGATATTGACAAACTAAAAATCTAGAACGAAACCAATAAAAGTAAGAACGAATTTCTGCAAATCCATACGTACAACCATAAAAAAACCATAAGCATCAGTCCACGAACAATTAAAATTAATGAAAAATTCTTCTCTCCCCGTGGCCACTATAATTCCAGAAGCCGTACCTTCCTACAGCCTAGCTCCCGTTTTACGATCGCAACTATACCGACTCCCCGCTCTTCTCCCTTTCTCTTCCCATGTAGCCACCTCCGACGCACACCATATATACATACACACATTCGCCATCAGCATTGTACAGGTCGTATCGGCGCACATTCAGCCAGGAATCGGCGCGTCGATGTGCAACTGACAGGCGGGGGTTGCGCGTTTTCGCGAACGGAGGGGAGGAGATCCGAAGGGTTCAGTGTCTCGGGCTGACCCCCCTCTCCCCTCTCTCGTACTCGCAGGAGGAATGACCTACTGCCTCCCCTTCCCTCGTTCTCCAGCCGACAAAGACCGCTCGTTCTCTCTCTATCCCTGGCTGTGTATATACGGGTGCAGAGAGAAAGAGAGCCGCGGGCAAGAGAGCCCCTGAAAAGCGGCAACCCGACGGCGGGGCGAGGGTGTAGGATGCTTGCAGGGGTTGGAAATGAAATTTTGGCAGTTTTGATGGTTTTCTCGCTTTCAGAAGTTTGTGATGGGGCGGGCTGAGGGTTCCGAGATTATTTGCGCGGTTTGCTAAAATGTGTATTGTGTGTCTCCGAATGGTTAATATTTTTTTGTAAAAAGACTTAACGTAAACGAAAAATCGTTGCTTAGAAATTCTAATTAAATCTTCCTAAGTAAAAGCACCATACCGCTTTCTATAAGCTTACAAATAACATCCTCCATTCACACTCCACTTGTTTTAACTTACCCAGCAAAATTCGAATACACCATTACGATGCACCTACCGAAAAACGCAGAGGCAGAAGCCAGCCTAAAAAGCGGAAGTAACGCTGTATCAATGCCCTCGCGCGCTCTTTGAATCGATCGAGCCCCATTTGCGGTGTTAATTTGCAGAGAAAACACCGTATGCCGCTAATAAAATTGTGCTCGCTGCCTGTAATCATAAACGGTTGCTGATGTGTGTGCGTCCTCGCTTTGTTTCTCTCTCTCGCTTTGCGGTGAACGACTTACAATTTGTATGACCCTAACTGCGCGCGTTGCCTCGGAAAGCTGAATATTATATAAAAGCGCGTGTAAAGCGCCTTATGGCTGCTAGCGAGGGAAAATGTATATATCGATGCGATGCGAGGGGATACGCGCAAAACATTTATTTTGCACTTGATGAATATTTTTGCTTGTGATTGATAATGCGAAATTATTTTTAGTATTTTTGTTTTTAACGTTGGATGTTTGTTTGTTGGGTATTGTTTTTTTATTGTTTATGAAGATTGTAAGTAGAAAAAAATACATTTTAATACAACTTCTTATACTATACAGAATCAAACGTTACCCAAATTATTAATTACTTAAGTTATCCGATCAACGAACAAAAGCCTCTTCTCTCAATCATAATCTCCTCCAATACTCCCTTCCCAAAGAAAAAAAAAATCCATCTCCTCATCCCGAACCTTGGCATTGATCCTGAAAAAGCAGTCATCATTTTTTTCTCTCCCCTAGAACACTGACGCACAATACCACAGCGCCACGTCAAGAGTACATATATCGCATCCCCTTCCAGTCTGGCCGCGTTCCAGCGGCAAAAAGGGACTCTAGCTCTCTCCCACACAGTCCATCGCTCCCGGACGAGCGCGCGAGAGCGAGTATCGACTGCGCCAGCGCGCATCGGTTCCCAGAATATTTCTGCGCTCGAGGGGTGGCTGCCACCCCCCCGGCTCCCGCGGGTGGTGCGTTGACCTCGAGAGCAGCAGCAGCAGACTCCCACTCTCCGCGCGAAGTTTAAGGTCTTGGCGGACCTCGAAATTCGCGCGGGCGGTAGGGATGCGCGGAGCCGCGGTCTCATTGGCTGCGCGCGGGGGCAGTCGCATCCCCCGGTGAGCAAGCTATATCGGCAATTTTTATTTTTTGTTCGCTCGTCGCTTCTATTTTCGTGCGTCATGCCGCGCGCACTTTTCGACGTGCAATTTTCGTGCCGCTGATACGATCGTGTGCGTGCGCGGAGCGGTTTTCTGTAGCGTTGGTGCAGCTCGAGGTTCTATATACGGGTTTAGGGGTCCGAGAGGCGATTCGCGCGCGGCAATTGCAGCGCGTGCAATGTGCGTACTCATCGATCGGACTTTTCTTGCTTTCATTTTTACGTGAAAAAAGTAGTCGTTAGTTATGTGTATGCTGGTTTTATTCACGTGATAACTATTATTTTGATGAGAATGGTCGTTACTTGAATTGTTTTAATTTATGATATTATGTTAGGTTGGTGGCGTAATTTAGGAATATGAGAAACTTTCTCACGTATTTGATATTGAGTTTGTATTAAAAGACAGATTAATAGTTTTATTCCTGTAAGATTTTTTATTTGATGATTATCAAAGTTCGGATTGCATACGCAAAATGTAACTTTTTTTTATTGTATAATACAATAATTTAGTATTTTAATAACGCATTATGAAGCAGAGTAGTGTCACAAAGATAAATATAAACATTTTTAAGTTTTACTAACATTTTTCTAAGTAGAAACTTAAATAGTCAAAATCTAACCATGTACATTTCTTACAATTAAATCAGTAACAAATTAACAAAAATTTTTCAAAAAGAGATATACAGTAATTGATCTTTAAAGAATTTGTAATATAAATAACATATAATTGGTTCTTTCTAATGGACTCCGACATCCTCTTAACACATAAATTTGAGTAATCTATGCTAGTATAGATTATGATATATGTCAGGCTCGCTACACCCTTTTTGACTTTTCTTTTTCTCAGTTCCTGTAAACCATGACCGTGTAAGTGCGATTATATACGACAAATATTAATTAAATAAGGTTTCAAACAGTACTGACTCCTATGACAATCACTAAAATTTACATATCATTTTACGTGCAAGACTGTAAGCTTCATCACACTTAAACACTTTTAAATTATAAAAGTATATATTTTATTTTCCCAATCTACATGGATAAATATTGTTCAAAAATAATTAATAATTAATTTAACTACAACTTTATTACAACGGTAACTAAAATTTTATATGTAATATCAAATAAAAAATAAATATTTTTTTGAATAAAAAGTAATTCTGAAAACCATTCACCGTCCTCGCATTGCACTAATTAGCATGCATAGAACGTGCAAAAGCCTTGTTACATATTTACAAATTTTAATAAGCGAGTAATACAATTATACTTTTGTTTTAGTTTGGTTATTAGAAACTATCTATTTTTAATCAATTGATAAAATTTTCTTGTTCACATTAATTAATAAATGTTTGTAATGAACAAAATTTGATTCATTAGTGGATAAATAATATATTAATTTCAATTTAATTTAAGCTTAAAATTAAAAATTGAACTCGTTTAAAGTGATAATTTTTAAACGACTATATAAAAATTATTGGTTAACTATATTTTTTTTATATATCAATAAATTGATCTGCATGAATTGATTTGTCTGGGCACTAGTTAGTCAACAGACCAGAAAGTATGGTCAATTTTCTACCAGGGGTTTTTAATATGTGTTAAATGTGCACTATTAATACCTTCAATAACCTCTGGATGTTTTTTGGTGAGCTTAATAAATTCATCATTATTTGCAAATCGATCATATTCCATATAGAATAGGTAGTATATGTACTCCAACAGTCTCTTTGCTGCTTTATTTTCGAAAGCTAAATAAGTGTTTTTTACCAAATTGTTAAAGTCCAAATGGGTACAAACCATTTCCTCGCAATGCTCTTTGAGTTCATCCAATCCCATTAGGCTCGATACGTCCCAGATATTCATAAAATTCTTCTCCAGATTGTCGATTTGTCCGGTATACATGAATCTCACGGCGTCCTTTATCGCTTCCTCGTCGACGTACATTCCGTCGTACTCGTAAAAGTCAGAATATGCCAAATCGTAATAGGGATCCCTGATCCTGACGTGCCTGAAAACTTTTGCTGTTGGCATACAAAAAGATCTTATTAATAAACATTCGCCATCGGTATATCCAAACTCTTTCATCACTGCTTCCAGGATATTCATGTGATGCATCTCTATAGATTATTATTCTATGGTCGGCATACTCGTTTTTAACCAGTGTCTCATACAAACTGTCGTCAAACGCATTAGGCTTCGGCAGCGGATTTTTTATCATTTGACACCCGCTCCAAAAATACTTCACCGACATGAGGGCGTTAAATTTGCAGTGAAACACAAGGTTCCCATCAGGTATAAGATTATGCTTATGCTTGATTATATAATCTATCATTGCAAATCTGTTCATACCAACGCCTCGGTGGGTTACATTGTGTTTGCCGGTGTCCAAGTCGATCGTTTCGTTGACATTGTGAATGGTCTCTTTGAAGCGACGCGTCAATTTTTTCTCATGGTTCTCATCAAGAATAGAACATTCGAAGAAAGTATTCATTTTGGACATGTAAGGATAGTACACGAACAAGTACAATGCCATATAACTTTTAGTTGATTTATGTTTACGTTTAGATCGATATCGATTTTTACGAGATGGTGCTAAATGACCTTTAAACTGCACAGCTAAAGTCAGATTGAGTTGATCGTATGGCGTTCTCATAGGAGCTGACCATAATAATCTTTCGGATGACATAATTTTTACTAAAAGTTCAAATTCTTTGAGTGTCCAAGTGAAGTTCGTTTTTACTATTTGAGGCGACGTGACACCCCAACTGGGCTTATTAAGGAAATCGTTTGCATGCGCAAATTCAAAAGTAATTGTCACAGTAATGAAGATTAAGAAATTAACTGTATCCACGGAAAGTTTCTTGGCAAGTCCCATGATATTTATTTTTCTCATATATTTTACTTGATATTTTTAACAACAAAAGCGCTACATGTATATGCTAACTCGAACAATGCAGAACTCGATCGTAGACTGTTCAAGTCAATATTCTGATTGCTACTGCATAGTCTAAGCAGTATATAGGAAATAAAAAAAATTAATAACAACTGTAGCACTGCTTGTTAATCGAACGGTGGAATATTAAATAAAGAGTAGATTAAGTTTTAATGCAATCAAAAAGTTTAACGCCAATGTCACAAATCTTGTTGTATAATTATATTTACACCAAATAATTTTTAAATAATGAATAATCCCCTATTAATTTATGTGTTATGCTGATGTCCATTGTTGGATATAGTTCAGATCGTTTATTTACCTTCCTCAAACGCACACCTAAAAAATAAAAATATACGTTTCTTTAAGCACACGTCTTGCCCCTACCATTATCATTTCAATTAACCCAAATTTCAAACGTTCAGCATCCCGAACAGAAATAATTCATTCACGAAACCCAAAACAATGTCCCTTTCTCGCCCACAGCCAAGACTCCACCAATCCCGCGAACCTATGCAAAAAATCGAGCCCTCGTATTGACAGCCTTTGGAAACTCCCTATTCATACGCTCGCGCTAGCGTTTCGAGATTGCGGATCTCTTCGCATATATGCGCCAGCTCCTCGTCCGATAAAGCCGCTCTTTCGTGTGGGTATGCATATGTATTTACGTCGCCGCGTCAATACGTACCTTTCGCGAGCGCGTACATACGAATAGCCACATACACCCAGCGCGTCGACTATATGCACGTTTACGCGTTAAATGATTCAACGCCTGCACAAGCCCAACACTCTTACACGTGCGCGCTTATATACATGTGCACGTCCGCGCTGCGTATATAAAGCAGCAGCAGTTCGCTCTGGCGCAATTCTCCCCGGCAGAGCGAACCTTTCCCTCTATACACACAGCTATACATATTCGCACACTCAGACTTAGGCATGTATACACAGAGAGACAGAGGAGAGGCAGAACAATTCTGCATCCCCACCGCTTGCGGGCGACGAACGAGAGGAAGAGCGAGAGAGGCCGAGAGTCGGGGGGCCTTGGCTCTGGCTTTTGCGTGCGCGACGCCGCGCGCGCGCGCGCGCAAGCGGCGATGCCATTGCACTGCACTGGGTGAGGGTCATTACTCCGAGGCAAGGCGAGCCGGTGACCTCGGCGCCGACGCCCGGAATCGATCCAACCCCCGTCGCAGCCGCCGAGCG
The DNA here is from genome assembly GCA_900480035.1 of Eupelmus urozonus. Classification (NCBI taxonomy): domain Eukaryota; kingdom Metazoa; phylum Arthropoda; class Insecta; order Hymenoptera; family Eupelmidae; genus Eupelmus; species Eupelmus urozonus. The sequence continues at coordinate 50,558 of UELX01000918.1, forward strand.
CGCACACACATACACGTATATACGCACGCTAGCAGAGGGGGTGCATTGCACCGCGCGCGAGTAGTCTTTTATTTTACACAACCGGCTAGAGCCGGCTTTTCTTTCCAACAGCCCCGCTCTTTTCTCTCGCTGCTGCTGCTACGCTTTCCCCGTTCCTTGACCGGGCGCCGCCGGATTGATCGTGGAGAGCTGCTGCTTTTTTTTTGCGCCGAGAGTCGAAGGGTGCGCGAGCGGAGATTAAAAGCCGCGCTGGTTGGGCTCTCGCGTGCTGCTCGGGCCTGTAATTAAATTCTTTTGCTACCGATAAGGTTTACGTAAGAGCTGGCGCAGGTTAAGACGGAGCCGGCGCCGGGTATTTACACTCGAGGGTTGTTGCACTGGGAGGAGGAACTTTTTCTTTGGCGAGGGCGAGGAGTGGGGTGATAAGGAGATCGTTGCGGATTGTTAAATTATAGTAATTATAGTTTGGAGGGTTGTTTGTGAAAAATTATGGGAGGGAATATTGATTTATGTGTTTCGGGAATAATGTTGTAAATACGTTTATATTAATAATAAATAAAATAATGGCTTACGATCAATTTTTTTTAATAAATGCAGCTTTTAATATGCAATTATTACCAAGCTAAAATTTATTTTTTAATTTTTACACAATTTATTCATCATAGGTTTATTGTAGATAATTTATTTATACGTGTAAACGATTTTTATAGTTTGTAGAACTAGAAGGTACAGTAAAATGGTATACGATCAATTTAAATAATAAATTGAATGCTTATTGAAATTTGAAATATTTTCTCAATTTGCCGTCGGTAAAGTGGATCTTCTTCTATGCTCATATCCGATTTTGAAATTTGGGCCGCATCCGAATACAGTTTCGTCATCAGGCCCACAGATGGCCTTTGAATGGTCCCCAAATATACGCCCACGCATTTCGGAAACGTCAGATGTCGCTGTAATTGAAAATAATGCACAGATTCTTCACAGATTTCTAGAAAGTTTATTTAAACATTAAATAACTCTAAAAATTAAGCGATTTATTGATTTAAAAATAATTGTAAATCAAAATCCAATAAATAAATATAACGCGACAATAACTTTGCGGAAAGCTTTAAAAATTAAAACAATTGTTAAAAATAATTATTTTACAATTCTTTATTACTAAATTAATAAACATTATCAAAAGATAAAAACATTTTTTAATTACTTATCAAGAACTTTTATTGCTTATAAATATAAATGTGGCATTACAAACTTCAGACTCATACAAATTATAAATTCAAAGTTCGCAAAAATCGCATCAACAAACAACCTTTCCACAACCACAATCTTCATTAACCTACCGCGTCCTTCTTCCACAATACCTTCACAAGCAAACTCTAAACCGCGCAACTATCGACTTCCCCAAAATTCCTATAGGTACTTACCCTCACGGGCGAGCGCATCGAAAAGAAGCCGCCGTCGCGTCGGGACAGGAAGCTGCGCGCCTGTGTATACACACATCGAGTCTTTTTTTCTTCCGCCACGCGCCTCCCTTTCATATTTTTCCTGTCCTCCGTTATATACGCACATCCGTTACGTAAATCGTGCGTTATCCTTGAAAAAGGATTCTCCTCCTCGCGTGGCACGCGGCACGCTTATGAGTGTGTATAAAAGACTTTGGCACGGCTGCGCCTCTGTTACACGCATAGGCGTAAGCGCTTGTGTATCGCTATGTATCGGAAGCACGCCTTGGATCGCGTATTTTCTGATCGATGTTTTATGGGGTTGTTGTCTGTGTGTAGCGGGGGGATGTTGGGGATGAGGTGAAGAAAATTGTGGTTACGTCAGGAAGTGCTAAGGTATTGTGGTGGAGGGTTATGTAATTGTGTTGAATGGATGGTGCGAGATAATTTGATTGATTTATGTAATTCTTAGGAAGAAGATAATTATTAATTTTTGGAAGTGAGTTTGTTATTTTTATAAAATTGATGTATTGTAGTATTAAATTAAAGTATTACTAGATATTGAAGTATTGTATTTAATATTTGAACATTAAAATTCAAATATTGAAGTTTTGTTTGTAAGGTATAAATAAACTGTCGAAAATTCAGATATTTTATTAAGACTGTAAAATGATATATGCTTGAAATTTTAGGTTCTTCACGTTACATATATTGATTAATTGCATACCATAATTATAGTTTAATTGAAATAAATCCGTAATATTAGAATGTTTATTCTACAAAATTGAAAAGTTATGCATCAAAAGAATATTTCATATCATATTAATTTGATCAAAAATACAAAATAGTCTGAAAATGTCAGAATAATCATGATAAACATATACATTTGAAGATCTATTCGGTAAATATTGTAAGGAAGGGATGTTACATAGCTTTTAACTCTTTTAATGTAAATTCATAGTGAGGTACCTAGATATAATTGAGGTATACAATTAAAGTAGATTATAATTTATATTATGCTGATATAAAGCTCAAAAAGAGCTTTCAAAAGCATTAACATAATAAAAAAGTAGATTATAATTAAAATATATTTTTAAAATATTAGTCTGTTTAATTCTGAATAATTAAATTTTTCTCTTTTTGTTTCAGGTGAGTGCATTCACATCATGTTCATAAAAATGGCAACAATTCTTAAGTAAGTCCAAACATATATAAATTTAACTAATATTATAATGCAATAATTACACTTACATAAGTAAATCATTGTTAACCTGATATTGAAATAATATTAAAAACGGAGCAAACACTTTCGCCATTTTCTTTTTAATACAATGAATGATTAACTACATAAATAAACAGCAATAAATCTATCTCCCAGATAGATATCCATAAAAAAACACAACACAAACGTAATTCGTCTCCGCAACATCCTCCTCCGCCGGAATCCGTCTTCTTTCTCCTATGCGGACCGGAAGTGATCCTCATGACACACAAAACCAAGCCACGCGCTCGCCTCGCGACCGCAGCGTATCGATTGACCATTCGAGATTATGAATTGTGTGTCAATCACAGTAGTGTCCCTCTTTTTTATCTTTCTGCATTTGATATGTATCGGAAGGAAACCTCCTTCGGGTCCGCAGCGTAATAAGCGGTTTTTTGGTGTTGCATAACGCGCGTACGAAAGACGCATAATATAGGTGCGCGTGTAGGTAAAAAGGGGAGGACGCGTGTCGTGCGCGTGTGCCGTGTACCTTCCGCAGCTGCGTGCTACCGCTTCTTCTTCTTTTTCTATTATTAAGAAGTTTTTTTTTATGAATTGCTGTTATTGGTTGAACGATTTCGTATTGAACGTGTTTTTTTTAGAGTAAGTTTCCGTAGATGCTGAACGATTTTCTGGGTGCTATAATAATAGAATTTTTTTTTTATGTAAAGTTCACGTAGAATGCTGTAATAATGATTTTAATATAAAAAAAAACGAAAATATTTAATTTGAGCTTGTTAATATTTATTACAGAGAATGTATTTTACGAAGAAAGATACATTAAATAAGTCTTACTTAAGGTTTAATTATAATATCGAATTATTAATTAAATTAAAACATTTAGTTAAATTCTGTAAATAAGTTTGTAGCATTTAGCACTGACAGAATAATTATTGACAAAGATTAACTAATTAATTTAATTTATCAACTTGAAATTTAAAAAGTAAAACTTCATCACTCTCTAAAAAATCGTTTACCGGAAATTGTTGCCAATTACAATTGATCCCGGTTTTTAAAATATTAAGAAAGTTCTGGATCAATAAAACTAGCTCCACGCTCCACCTTCAACAGAAATTCATCAAACTATAACCAACCGCCCAACCCTCCAACAATCATCAAGCCATACAGCGCTGACGTGCGCCATCCGTACAATACACCCCGCTCAAAGATACCGATCGCACTGGTGACCTTCCAACGCAACGAATCTCGCGCGTTGCATCTGCGGTCCATTGTGCCCTCACCGGCGCGAAACCCTTTTTTCTCCCCGAAACCATCAGCGATCGCTTCTCCAGTTTCTCGGAAAAAGTTTGACAGATGATCGCTTATTATACATCCTCCGAAGAAGCGACCCTCGAGAGCCGGGCCAACTCTTTCCTTGCATTTTCAACGAAAAAAAGGGGACGCAACGCTCGTCGGCTAAGAAAGGAAGGATGAGCGGAAGGGTGAGCATTTGCATCTGCCATGGGTTTGTGTATGCTTAGGCGCGCGCGCAACCCCTTTTTGCGTAAAACTGGAAAAGGAGGCCGAGAAATCGGCACAAAGATGCAAGCGCGGCAGATGTCGAGGTGGATTTGACGCGGGGATGGGTGAGCGTTTGTTCGTGATCTTGCGTGATGTGCTCGGGAATTCGACGAAGCCTTTAAATGCCGGAAGGATTTAATGCCGTCACGGAGGAGATGGAAGATAGGCAATTATTTGTTACGCGTGTTTCTTGTCAAATGAGATAAAGGTTAGGTATATTCTTTTTTGTACTTAGGTATGTGTATAAATCGATTTTTAGTACGTAAAATGATAATTTACGATATAGCGTATTGATATACTTTATTTTACATAAAGTGTTAACAATATAAAAACAACTTTGCTTTTAAATTTTTATAAATTTACATAGCTGTAGCGTGTAATTAAATATTACCATAAATGTGACTCAGGTGTTCTATTATTACACGTAGAATAAACAATTGCAGACAGAAGTATCGACTGTTTTTAAACTCGTGCGATGTAAATTCACCGTGCTCTGCGATAAAAATAGAAAAATTCAAAACTAAAAATTGATAATACATTGTAGACACGATATTAAATCGATTATAAGCTTTAAAATTGTGTAGAAAAAATGGTTCAAAATTTATGAAAATTTTTTAATAAAACTGATGATTTGTATCAATACAATTTTCAATAAATCAATACAGCTTTCGTTTGATAGAAATATAAAAAAAATACAATGTAAATACACCAATGTATTAAAAAATTAGGATTTAAAAGATTTATTCAATTTAGAAGTAAATTAAACTTATTCATAATAAAAATTATTTGTTTATGATAACTTTTTCGATAGCTGTATAAATTCAAGGTTTGATTCAAGGCACTTCTAGTAATTAACTGTTATCTATTTCGAATACGCGACTTAAAGAAATTCTTGCCTGAAGAGTGTAATAATGGGCCACTTAAATCACGAAAAAACATGCTATAAGTACAAATTTAAGTAGTGCATAAATATAATATTACTTACTACGAAGCTAACGATAATTATTTATACATTTAGTTAAAAACTGGAAAGTTTTTCTTAATTTACGTTCTAAATTTTGTTCATAATGAACGGTCAGATATTAGAAGTTTGATATAATAAAATTAAATATAAATCTGTGTAGTTATAAAGTATACAAGAATTAAGTTAAAAAGTCTAAATTTTGTTGAGATTTATGTATGAGGCGTATCTTTTGTCGGTTTTGACGGTTACTTGTGCATGCCGATTGATAGTCTTCTGCAAAATCGTATTATGCGCATTTGTTACGTACATAATATACTGTACAAAATAGCAACATTCAGTATACTTTCATTTAAGCTAGACAAAGTATTTTTTCAATTTATTTTAGAAGTTATGGAAAAAGTTGTAGTAGTTAATTAAAATTTAACAAAGTAACTTATATTTTTCATACATACATAAAATAAGTACACGGAGAAAAAATTTCTGTAAAAATTACTAAACTTTTTGTAAAGCGGTAACAAACTGTGAAAACCTAAAAAATTACCAAATTTTTTAGAAAATTTTACCGAACATTTTATAAACCTTACTAGAAATTCAGGAAGATTTGTTGAAAGTTCAGTAAAATTTCCTAAAAAGGTTGGTAATTTTTTAGGTCTTCACAGTCTGTTACCGCTTTACAAAAAGTTTGGTAATTTTTACAGAAATTTTCGTAAATTTTACAGAAATTTTTTC
>UELX01000919.1:0-56453 GCA_900480035.1 Eupelmus urozonus
GTGATGTGTGGGGAGGGGGGGAGGGTTGATAAATAGATGAGTTTGGGGGAGGGGGTAACATTTTTACGGGCCGTGGAGATCAGTTAGTTATTTAAGAGGTTGCGATGAATGCATGCGCGGGGTTTGGTTCTTTGTGGAAGGACGGGTGGGTAGTTGGGATTGATGATTGCGACTGGTGGTGCCTTTGGGAGGTAAGTATGCAGGAGATGAAGAAGAGGGTGAATTTGGGCGTGATCTGTCAATTTTTTTTATGCTGTGCTTGCTTTCGTCGTCGATGGGAATGTTGGGCGAGATCTTTTCAGGGTTCGAGGCCCTCGTTTGCTACTTTGGAAGATCGAGAGATTGTTTTGAAGTGGTAGAAATCTATAGGATAGTTTGTATCGACGTTTAATGGGGTTTATTGGGAGTATAATTATGTGGATGATATGTCAAGTTGATCCTAATATTTAAATAGTACTAATGAAGCTTTCTCTAGTCTACTTACACTGAACTGTTCTCAGGGTTTTAAGGGATACAACTGTATTAAAAGTTAAAAATTCACTGAACCAATCATAAAATAAAACTTCTTGTTATTTAAGTAATATTAAAAGTTTGAACATTATGTATTAATTTTTTTATTATTTTAAATATAATATCTGCCAGTAAATTTCCAGCAAAATGCAATGTAATAGATGGTTGATGAAATCTACATTTTGCATTTTGGTACTTACTAGAGGATTCCAAAATCAAATTTAAGCTCTTACAAATTCTATTTTGGAGAAAAATGCTTTTCGAGTACGTAGTTGGCTCCATAAGGGCAATAAAATGCATAAAATAAAATAAATACAGGTTTTAGTAAAAATTATCAAAAAATAAGAAAATTTGAAGAAAAAATAATATTTTTATAATATTAAACATTTTTAGCATTTTATTAGTCATAACGTTCACTATACGTTAAGAGTATTTTCATTCATGAGAGATTTCAAAGTGTTAAATTGACTTTGGGAACCTGCGATAAGTACCAAAATGCAAAATATGGATTTCATGGATGAAGAGAGTAGCTCTATAAAATTAAATTTTTCTTTACAGAAGCTTTACTGGAGGATTTCATGCACTTAATTGAGAAATTTAATAAATTATTATTTAATTTCAATATTATATAAATAAAAATAAAATAATGTTAAAATAATTGTTAAAAAATTCTGGTTAAATACAATTATATACATTTAAGATACATATAGATGAAATTATTAAACAATAAATATCTAACATATTTCAAAATTACAGGCACTAATTACAGGAAAACTAAACAACTTTTAATAAGTTTTTCTTTTTAAAAAAGCCAGCTTAATTTATATATTTCTCGTAGAGCTAAGTATATAAAACAAAAGTCTATAGACTTTATAAAATAAATAAAATATATAGAAGTTTATAACTTATGAAAATTCACTACCACAATCAATACCTACTTAGTTCTATTAAATCACTTACAAACACAACTCAAAACTAAAACCCCATAAACTATCCAAACCAAAACCCACAGACATTAAACAACAAATCGCACCCACCCACCTACATCCCAACACTCCACCAAAACAACCATTCAGCCAGCCCTCCACCTACCCCCAGCCCTCCTTCAAAGCCTAATCGACAATTTTCTTTTTTAACTCTCAAGCAACTTCTTGACATTCAGCGGGCCGCTCAATCGAAATATTCGCCCGTTCAGCAGCGACGCCGCCGCCGCCGCCGCCGCTCGCAAATTGAAAATCAATGACGCGTCGGGCTATAATTAATCAGCGAGCTCGGGGGCGCCCGGAAAGCGCGGCATTGTATCAGGGCTAGGAGCGAATCGCTCGCGGGCGCATTCGCATAAACTTAACTCCCGGCCAAGTTTCCAGCGGCGCGCGTGTGCGCAAATTACCTTAATTAAATCGCTCGCTCGATGCACCCACTCCAATTAAACGTCGTCGCGTAACCGACTCCTCCGCCCGGGCGAGAGAAGTAAAAAGAAGAAGGCGAGGAGGGAAAAAAATGGAGGAGGGAAGAAACAGGCGTAGAACACGCTCGTAAAAGTATATATAATTCTATCCAGAGCGAGAGGGTGGAAAATTGATCGAGGGTCTCTCTCTCTGTGTCTCTCTCCCTCCCTTTTATACGACTCAATAAAAATCGAGGCGCTCGTAAAGCCAGTCCGCGCGTGTCTCTCTGTCTTCCTCCCTCGCTTTCGTCCTAAATCCGCTCTCTCCTCTTTTATTTTCTAGATGCTCGAGTGCTCGATGCCGGCGGTGATGGTGTGGCAGGCCTGGCGTGCCAAGGGATCGGCCAGCAGTCCGGAGGCGCTGCGCGACGCAGTCGACAAAAGCTTCGCCGACGCGGCCGAGGGCTACGCTTGTAGGGTCACGCCCAGCAGGCACTATGACTGTAGGGTCAGGGAGATGGAGGCTCAGCGCAAGGTTGGTTTCTGTGTGCTTAGAAAGTGGATGGTTTTTTAAATTTTTTTTTTTTTTTTTTTGGGAGGGCGGAAGTGTTAATTGGTTTGTGGTTAGGCTATTGATCTAATAGGAAATGTGGTGGCTTTAGGTTTAAGGATTATTGTAATAAGTCAACAAACGGTATTAGCATCAGAAGTACGATGCTGAGTCACCTGCTTTGGTGCTTTATCACGCGGGGAATCACTAAATATTGAGCACTGAAAAACTTTTCGGCAAGTCAGCTGATGAAAATTTTAGTGCTTCAGCGAGAATAAGCTGAGCTTTGTTTGCATCACTGAGGATTGTAGAATAAACTAGAATTTAATAAGCGTAAGCAAAACGGAATTCGAGAAAAACATGTTTATTGTTTAACATGGTTTGTTTTTATTTTGGAATAAGTACGAATTGTTATATGTTTATCTTCAACTGGATCTAATAGAAAGAAATATTTTTTTTGAGCCTACATTTGTACTTTCATAAGATTCACCATTATTCGAGATGATTCAGCATTATTTTTTGTCTCCGGTATAGATCGAGTACAATTCAGTCTGATATTTTTGTTTTTATTTTGAAAATGCTCATACTCGATATAATTTTTTTCATATCAAGAACTTTTACTTTATAAATAAATAAAACAAATTATAAGAAATGTTTGCTAAATTAGATGTAACACTAAAACTTACGTCATTAAGAAGCCTTAGCATAATGATGGTAATTAGTGTAACTCACCTGAAACATAAAAGAGGATTATAATTAGAACGTTTGAAGATGTAAAATAGGTTATATATATTATAAAAATAAAAAATTTATCAATTTTACTCTTGAATATTTTTTAAAATTTTTACTTTAATTATAAAAATTATTTCTTCAAATAAAAAATTGAAATACATTTTAATTATTTATTTTTTTAATTAAAGTGTTGGTTCGAGGCATTATTCACAAAACATGTAGTTGAAACTTAAGAATTTAGGTAAAAATAGTTATACCTATGACTTTCCAATAGAATTCTGTTTTGTTTTCTGTGACTACTACCCATAATCTGAAAAAGCCATTACCCGTTAAGTAATTACTGTTTTTATAGGACTGTACGGATCCATATCCATATTTTTCCGAACGTACCCTAAGCCCTTGTACCTCTGAACAATAAATCATTGTTATGGGTGAAGCACCTGACAGTTACGTGTTTAATTCAGTGGCTATTAATCGTACGTTGTTCTGCAGTTGGAAAAAATCTATTTTATATTTATTTCATTTCTAAAAGAATCGTTATCATTTTTATATTTAAAATAAAAAATTTTCAATAGTTATTCATAAAAGAAAATATTTCAGTTTTAAGAATACATTTACTAGTTTGTAATAAAAGTTAAAAAAATCAGTTATGCTTCAGAATAATCAATGCCTTAATAAGAAAGTTTATAGTCTGGAAAAGATTGAATGCTTTTGTAACGTTTAAACGCTTATTTATACTAGATTTCTTTTTAAGTTGAAAAGTTTGAAATAAAAAAAAATATTATAAATTAAAAGTTTTTTAATTTCATTATTACCAATAAAAATACCTTTAAAAATAAAACATCAAAAATCGATTGGACGTAAAAGAGAAATGTTTCATCCAGTTTTGACGAAACTCAGAAGTGCACTCCAGGTAACCAAAACAAACTTCTGGACAGAGTTCGTATTCGAGTAGAGCTAACTGAAGTGGTTCGCGAACCGTGATGGGCTAGAAACGCATACATATACAAACAAAAATCCAACTGTACACAAGCTACAAAGCTTCCTGTCCGAGATAGTGAAACGAAAAACTACCAGGAACTAAGATTTTTTTGTTTTTCTTAAGTTTCAATCGTGATATTTGGACAATCAATAAAAATATATTTAACTACTTTTATAGATAAAAAATAAAACGGTATTATTATCAAAGTTACAAATCTACATACCAAGAGCTCCATATACGTAATTATAAATGCTAATAGACATCAATCAATTCGTCAACATTAAACGCTCTTCATCAATAAAAACTACCCCAACTCCCACTATACTCTAAAATCCACAAGCAAAACCACGCCCGCTCCTCAAATCTTCCCAAAGCTCCAGCAAATGAATAAAAAATTTAATTAGCCCCCAAACTCTCCCAACTACCACCAAGCTCAGCCAACCCCCACACACTCCCTTAATAAAATAAAAGCCAGCCTCCCAAACTAAACCCTCGGCACTAAAACCATCCCTCTTCCACCTCAAGTCCAGCACTATACATTCCCTCGTCCCGTCTCGCACAGGTAGCCTGTCGCCGAGCGGAAGAAGCTCACCGTCTGTGGCTGGAGCGCGAGGCAGCCCTGCAATGCCAGAGGGCGCGCGTCGACCTGGCCAGGCAGCAGCAGGAGGAGCGCCGCCGGCGCATGGACTCGCTCCTCGAGGAGGTACAGAAGATCCAGAATGAATGCGAGGGTCCGGCGAGCGGTGAGTGTATATATATATATAGAGAGGTAAAAAAGTTTTCTGGGCCAGACCCAGAGGCAAGCTCAGAAGTTGCTGGACACTGTGAAAGGAGGCGAACTTTGGGCGTGTACGGAATCGCGAGCGTTTTTAGATTCAATTTGTTAGGCCGGCCAGTTGACTCCTGCCGGGTGAACGAACCCCCGAAAGTTCAGGGAGAGATGGGGAGAGATTTTTCTGTATACGCGTGTGTGTACGTCTGGGCGGTGAGGCGAGTTGTCTTCGACTTTGGCGGGATCGCTGTTGCGTTGTTGTCGAGGGCAAAGGGGCTATAAAAATTTATCGCCGAGGACAGCGCGGGTGGGAGAAGGTGGATGCGCGAATTTCGAGGCGAGAGCTTTGGTCGCGGAAGTTTCGAGTGGAGTTTCGTGGGCGATATTTTTGGGGGGTAAGGAGCTGTTTGGGCTGGTGGATTGTCGCTTTATGTTGCGATAAAATTTTTTCGACAGGTGTGCCTCGATTGTCTTTTAACTGAGGGCTATTTTGAGAGAGGGATTGAGTTTGACGGTGTTATTACTAATGTAATTGAGTATCGAGTAAGGTATCTCTTGCCTTGACGTCTTTTGTTATAAGATTTTTTCTAATTTATTCTAAATAAATGTATAAACGTACAAATTAAAACTTGTAATATACAAAACTCAAGTTTCATTTGCTATATCATAAGTACTCTAAAATTTTCTAAATTAGGGATTATCATAAATATATACTGACTGAAATAAGTAGTAAAGTTCAGGCTTCGGTCAGCCATTTTAATGTTAGGCTTTTTTTCATTATAAAATATTAAGTTCCTTAAAAATAACAGAATATTAATTTTATACTTAGTTTTTCTTAAATATAAACTACTTTACTTGTCTTACAAGTAAAAAATATTCGCTAATAATCAAAATTCAATAATTTTTTAATGCTGATCTTTTATCTACAAAATACCATTCAAATTGAATAGTAAAATATAGAATATGTAGTTACATCTGAAAAAGAAATGGTCTGAAATGTGAATAGCTTTTACTGAATTAGGTTAGCTCAAAAAAAGTTTGTCTTCAAAAAGCTTTTTCACCTAAAAATACGAAAATTTAAAAAAATACAATAATTTTTTTCTACTATGTAAAAATTTTTTATGTATCTCATTTAATTGTAAAAAGTACTATTCACCATATTATCATACAAAATATTACCGTATGTACAAATTTCTCTTGAGTTCATTAAAAATTTTAATTAAAATTTCTGTTTAATTTCATGTACTTTGCCCCGAATAAGTAATGATCGAGAGTACGTATTTTACGTTTTATTTCGAAACTTGAAAATTCAAAGTACACTGTTGCGACTGCAGAGAATTTTAATTACAATTTACAAAAACTGAGTAGGTCTGCCAAGGATTTTATTTAACATTTTATATTTTTTTGTAAAATATGCTTACATAGTTTATAATTATGAATTTATTTACTCGTGCCGTTATTGATATTGATATTTTCTGATAAAACATTCTGAAACACAACAGAGTAATATAGCTCTCAGATGGAGTGTAGATGGTGGCTATATAATTTCGAAAATGCACTTGAATCCAGTAAATTTGCGAACAAAATTTTCATTTGCTTTTATATAAACGATAAATCATTTTATGTGGTTAAAATTAGGTCATTGCTATTGGGCACGACTTTTAAATTATAAAAAAAAACGAAAAATACAGACATTCAATTATTTTATGATTGAGCGAGCACAAAGGAAGCAATTAATTTACTGTATATAACGATGTTTCATCAATATTAATTTGCTCATCTTTTGTAGTTCTTGTTTAATTTCCTTCCCTCATTCATTTTCACCGAATAATCAAAAAAACTAATTTCCCATCAACATTTCCACAAAAAGCAACCAATTACTCGTGTCTCCTTTGATACCAACGATCGCTCTCGCGCGAAAAGCCGTCGCGTCCTACCCTCACTATATTTTTTTTTCAACGAACACCGATAAATCCAGCGCTTACGTTGACATTATTAAACTTTTTCTCATCGCCGTATCTCACTCAGCCTCCCTCTCTCCTGCCGCCGAGAAATCGCGGCCCGAAATTGTCAATTTTCTATTAACCATAAAATACACTACAATAAAGCACACTTACACTCGGCCATATTTTCCGGGCGCTGGCTTTCGGGAGAAACTAATTTCACGGGAGAAAATGTTTCTCGGGAAGCCGGCCCTCGACAAATTTGCTTCGGCGCTCGCGCATATATCGGGATTGAATTTTCCTTCTTCTATAGCCACCCTATACACCCGGATCCCATTTTGCCTCTCCCAACCCTCCCCCCGTGACTACGTTTTTTTTCCGTCTCTCTCCTTCTCTCTCAGACGCCCCACGAGTGAACACCTTGCGGGCGAACGCACGTACACACTAAACCCACGGCAATAACGTTATTTAACCTGTCCGGTGTAACGAGCGCGAGCGCGCGAGAGCGCGAATGCAATATTTGCATACGATAACGATCCCCCATGATTACGTAGTTATATGCATAATTTGGCCGCCTCGCCTTTTACGGGCACTGCTGATGGTTAAGTAAATTGCTTTCGCCTTTGAATTTGTTTATAATTGCGTCGTGATGAATTTTAAGGCGTGGTTATGTTGTGGAGAATTTTCGGAGTTATTGTTGTTCACGCTGGGTTAATTATTTTGTCATTTTTGCCGCGGCCTCGATTTTAATGATTTAATACTTCCACGTGGGAATTGAAGGTTCTTTGGAATTTTATTTGATTTAGATTATGGAAAACTAATTGGCTTTGATCTTTATTATGTAAAATCTTTCCATTATGGATGGCTTTTGATAAATCTTAATTCAAAGTAAATAGTTGCTTTCATCAAAGTAAAATTTTTTTATATGAACATTCATAAATTATTCATCATCGTTATGACCTTAATTTTGATGCATCATTAGATGATCAAGATTATCGCACTATAATTATGAGTAATTGAAAGAAGACTTGATTATCAACAAAAACCAAATATTACAAATTCGTTACGTTAGTTTTGTGGCATGTGAAAAATTTAACGGAATTATGAAAGTTCTATTAATATATTCAAAAGAATTTATATTATTGGAAAAATATCTTATGTAATAGCAGACCATAAAAATTTCAATCTTTTCCTGGAAATAAAATCGTTTCTGAATAACGATAAATTTATTAACGCCGATAAAAATTCGGTGAGAATAAAAAAACTAGTGATTTTTTTTTATCACGATAAAACAGATTTATCGTCGTAATAAAATAAGAAAACGCAGCTTCGCATTGATTAGATGTCTGAATTTATCATTCCTTTGAATCGTATGAACGTCTAATCTAGTAAACCAATTTTTATTACAACCGCGTGCGAATAAATCTTCTTTTTCTGAAAAAATTCTTTTTTCAACTTTTTTAACTTACAAACCCCCAATTGTCTTCTAATATCGTAAAACTAATATTTGTAGAAATCCGTGCAGTTTTGATGTTCTAAATTTCAATCAGACGAGTACACGCAGTAGCTCAAACAGAGTAAGACGCGTTATTGAATCAAGCCCGTATGTGGATGATTGGAACCTAATGTGGATCTCCGTGTTCAAATTGAATTTGCCGGCTTTATACAGCAGATCAAAGCCAAGTAACTCCAGGGGAATGCGTAGGGTTGTACTTAGGCAATGAAAATTCGACAAAGGTCGGAAAATCCTTTCTGGCAGTCAGTGAAGTCGTAACCCGAGCGAATAGATGGAAACAGGGAACAAACGTCTTGTGAGGCTATGAGATGCCAAAGAAAATCTGGGAAACGACATGTCAATGCATAATTTGGCATTTATAATTTTATACGCATAAAGCGCGATGTTTCTCTTGATGTTCAAAATTGTTTATAACAATTAAAAAGAGAATGGTTTAAATTAAATGAGTAGCTCGCAAAATATGAATTCATTCGAATAAAATTATAATTCTTAATAGCGCAAAAAGCACGCGGCCTTTTAAAATGCACGAATAAATTAGCGCAAAAACTTTTACAACTCAGCATAATAAAGAACCCGCTTTAATCACTAAGCGCAACAAGACTTGCCTATTTATCAGAATATTCAGAATATCAGAACCCATTTAAAATTCATCCTTTTTTTTCTCAAGCCCATAATTAACCGAACGAGCTCTCGAACGCGTGCGTGAGCGCAGAGAGGCGCGTGGCAATTAGCTTGAAGCGCAGCTAACGCCCCTAGCTTTTTAACCTCGTCGATGCTAAGTGCGTTACTTATATATATATATATCGAACGCCTGCTGGTGGGAGTATGGCGCAGCAGACTTTGAGGTCGCTGAAAGGTCGGCTTTTTTTCGTTCTTTACCCAACAGAATCGTGCTGTGGACAACGTGTTAGTACTTAACGCAGAGGAAGGTGAGGATGGAAAATAGAAAGGTCGTCCTAAAAACTTGAGAGGTGGCTCGATGGTGTAAATATGTAAACGAAAAGGTGGCGGTGATTGCTGCTTCTGATTTGATTGTTTGGGCAATTTTGTTTGCGTTGTGTAGCGGTGTGTTTATTTACGAAGCGATTGGTTTAATTCAGTGATTCGCGGTGAGCACACAAATTTATTAGATTGCTATTTGTGCTCCGTAACGCGGGATGATTGCGTTCTTCAATCGAGATACATCGATTTAAACACTGAATTAGCTCTTCCGACAGGGCCAATCAGCCAGACACCTAAAAAGCATCATGTCCCTTACTCATCGAAAAAATCTTAAATAATCCCATCGTCAAATTTTACCGCTCTCATCAAACTTACAACAGCACGTCATCCCAACTTAACACATCCCTCATCAAACCCCCACCCCTAAAAAAAAAAAGAACAATACAACATCCAGCCAGCTAGAATCACGCCATTTCCATCCCCCATAGAAATAAATAACAATCAAAGCGAGCTCCTCTCTCCTACGATCTCTCGTCATGGGCAGCTTTCCGAAACGACACTCGGGGCCACAAATCCTCGGGACCATCATCAGCAGAATATCACGCGGCCATCTCGATAAACAGGCGCGTTAGCACGCCGCTCGGCCGGACTGTCCAATCGCCCCCCGCGGGCGTGACACAGGCCGCCCTGGAACTGCAATTACGGGCGATAAAAAGAAAAGGAGGAGAGGAGGAGGAGAGACACGCGCCAGGAGATAGAGAGAGAGAGAGAGAAAGAAAACGATCGACACGAGTCTCTCCATATACTCCCGCTGGGCGCGTATATATGGGAACGTGAGCGGGGCAGGAGAGGCTCCGTTGTTGCCGAAGCCCTGCGGGCGCTTTCGGGCGTGCAGAGAGAGGCTTTCTACGCGATGGATAGTGAAAGAGAGAGGGAGACTGGGTATGCGGGGGATATAGGGTCTTGCGCGTATATAGCGGGGGTGTATGGTGCGCGCCGATGGCCACGTTAAATTTATTGATAACTGCATATGCCGGGGCTCGCGATTGTGTAGGGCCGAGGGGCATGTGGGGTAAATCAATTTGAGAGAGAGGCGGGAGGAAAGTGGCCGCCGGGCGGAGGTGAAGGCTAATAAGGGATGCTGGGAAAAATGTGCGACGTTGTTTCGGGAGTGATTTGATCGATTTGTGAATGTGTTTTTTATTAGTCTTTTTTTTTAAATGTTTTCTTTGCACTTTGAAAATTAATTTGTTGAGTGTTAGATTGGTTGTGGATAAGTGGAAGGTTGTAAATTTTAATTTGAATAAAACTTTATAACTTTCAATCATGTAGTGTTTGCAGCTATCAAACTTGCTAAACGTTCTGGATTAAAGTGTCAATTTTATGTACCTAACAGTTTTGTGATTAAGAGAGCCTCTGGGATCAATGTTGAGCAACGGGCAGTTATAGCAGTTTATAGTACGAACTTTAAAAATTTAACTAACTGGACTGTATTAAATCTAAAATCTAACTTGAGCTTTTAAATCAACCGAAGTAAAAGCCCTAATTGGTGCAAACTTTTTTAGGCGTTAACTTTTAAACCTGACATTTCTAAATTATGCTTTTTAGTCGAAATTAAATAGATTATTATTTAGAAAAAACTGTAAAACAACTGAAAAATATAAATATTTTATAGTACAATTCCCCAATTACTGCTCTACATACCAACCGCAATCATAGAAGCACACGTGTGCATGATCGTACAAGTATTAAACACATCCCCCGCACAGGCGAGCCTGCATCTTCAACACTTCTATTTCCCTCGCACCTAAACTCCATTTCTCAAAAAAAAATCTAACTTCCAAAACTCCTATCTGTCCCCAGGCGAAGGAGCAGGCCGAACGAAATGGCTGGAGCTGGTAGAATCCGCAGCGTCGCTGCGCTCCGTCGACCTCGTCTGCCTCGAGCGTCTGGAGTCGCTGGCTGCCGCGGAATCCTGCATGCGTAAGCGCATCGCCGAGCTCGAGGCCAAGGAGGAGGCCTACATGCAGACCCTCGCCCGGGCCGACGAGATCTGCCGCATGGAGAACCCGGATAGTGCCGAGGACAGCGCCGAGTGCAGCAAGCTGCGCGCCGAGCTCGCGGAGGCGCGCAAACAGCTCAACGACTGCTGCGGCGAGCTCACCAAGTACGTTGCTTTTTTTCTTTACGGCTTTTGGAAGAAATTGCGAAATGCGATGAGGCAACTAGATTCTTGGAGTATGCGAAGAGAGAATCTATGTATGAATGTATGTAATGTGTGCGCGTTTGTACGTGTGTGTGAGTGTGTGCGTGTGTGTATGCGTATGAGTTTGTGCGTATGTATGGGTATGAGTTTGTGCGTATGTATGTGTATACGCTTTGTATGTGTGAGCGTTTCTGTATGTGTGCTTATGAGTGTATCCGTGTGTGTATGTGTATGTGTGTATGAGTGTGTGTATGCGTGTGTGTCTATGTGTATATGAGTGTGTAAGAGGTAGAGAAGAGAGAGAGAGAGAGAGAGAGAGAGAGAGAGAGAGAGAGAGAGAGAGAGAGATGAGAAAGTTGGGGAAGGCCAAGGGATCGTGAGCCTAGAGAGTTGGCATAGGCGAAGTTGGCTGCGAGGTGGAACGCTATAATTACGTGGCTGGAAAGCGGATTAAGGGAGGTCGGATGCGTGGGTGATAAGCGGATTTCTTGGGTGGAGGATTTTTAGTAGCAGTGTTTCAAAAATTATACGAAGGTACGAATTAGTAATAGGATTATACGAGGGTTAACGAAGATGAGCTTTATCAAATCATAATTTGTTTCCCTTTGTTTCTTGGGTGCATACGAAATTTTTCAATTGCATTACTTTAATAGCTATTGTTTCACGGGTATTTTGTAAACTGAACTTGATACATTTGTTCAAATAAATTAAACATCTGTTATTTTTAATTAATGGTGCATTTAAATCGCTTCATTTTAAATAAAATTATTCATTGTTGTGCGGAAATTGTATGTTTTAACTTCAAAAGAAAAAAAAATAGTAGGATAAAACATAAAACTTTGTAGAAAGCTTAATCAAAGAACGTGAAAAAAGTTAACAACGAAATTGTAAAACTTACCGACCGTAATTAAACACTCATTAACTTAAAAATCATAAAATTTCTCTATTGTTTACATCAAAAGCAAGACGCTGCATTTAATACCACTAACTCATCCCAAATTCTCATTTTCACGAAAACGTCAAATTAACAGGGCAATTTGGCCAACAAACCAAATTTTTCGGACAGTCAAAATTACTTAAAAGCCGGTAGTAAAGTGGCATTAAAGACAAGCCGGGGGCAGATCGCGAGTCTGTGGGCTCGGGCGCGGTTATACTACTTGAATAAGTGAGCCCCGGCGCGTCGCTTTATGGCCGTATGTCTGTCGGGCGGTCGTTTTTTTAATGGTGGGCATAAAGTGCGGGAGAATAGTTCAGGTGCTCACGTGTACAGAATGTTGGACGAGTATCCTAAGCTCGACATGCGGAATACACTGGTAGCTTTCTTAACGCCAGATTTCGCCAAAGTTTTATTTGGCTTTTAAGTGTAAGATGGTTTTGATGGATGGATTAAAGATGATGGGATTGATATTGGGGTATTATGTTTTAATTTTTAATATTTTAAGGTTTACTATATGAATGTTTTGAAATGGCATACTAATATTAAATACTGTTGGTTTAGACAGTCGTAGTAGGAATATTATTTAAATACAATTTTTGGATATTATCTTGAAAGAAATGAAGAAAATGTTTTCGATAACTGTTATTTTTTCAGCTTGCGTTGCAAATAGAGACTTTCGATATTTGCTTTTTATCACCGAACTGGATTTATTTTACTGGCTTCTTTTATCTTGGAAATACCTTTTCAGTTGAATAAATTCTCTTTCTTTTCATATAGCTTTATAAAATAACTCATAAATAGTTATAACGTAAAATTAGTTGGAGAACGTGATAAAAATTGAAAATATCCTCGGTATACTATTAATTCACATTAAGCACAATTAGTGAAATCGTTATTCAAAGATTCTGCTCTACTTTTATTCATTCTTCAAGTTTTTAAGAACTTTATAAAAGCCTGGCGGAGTCTACTTCACTGTAACAATCGACTCAAGTAAAAGATTATCAACAAAGTTTTAAAAATTTCTGTACAACTCTTTATCTAAAAGTAATCTTTTCCACACCATTTTCTAAACAAAGACTAATCAACAAAATCCACTCCTAAAACCCAAAACACACAAACTCCATTAACCAAAACCATCCCCTACAACCAACCACATTACCCGTCCAATATCACACACGCTCCCTCCAATATTCCCTCTACTCAACAATATCCCCGCCCAACTAAGCATTGCATTAACCCTCTCCCAGATACCGGCGCGAGTACAATGACAAGTTCTCCCAGGCCAGCCCGATCTGCCGTAACCGAGAGACCCAGGGCAGCCCAAAGCGCATGGCCCTGATGGACCGGGGCGCAGGCAGGACCGGCGATTTGGCCGGGGTGCGCGACCAGGCATCGGAGGCTGACCGGCCCTTTGTCGAGAACAAGGTGAGCCTCTGCATTAATGGCCCCGACGTGGTCCATATTGTATATTGACGTTGCGGCGCCAGCTTGCGCTTGTCGATGTTGGCAAGTTCGCCGGGAGTTTGCGGATCAGGTGTTGCGGGATTTTCGATGTAAAAGCGGTTGAAAGTCAGGCGCTGGGCTAGCGGAGGGTGGGGAGTTTGGATTTCGGGCTGTTTGTTCGCGAGAGAGCTTCGGTGGGGCAAGGGATTTGCTCGATTGGCCGGGGTTTATCGATACGGCGCTCGTATCTGTTTGATTTAATTATGGGAGCGGTGGATGTAGGCGGGCTGCAGCGCGGGGATTATTCGTTTGAAATATTCGCTGTTTAACGGAGCGCCGTAAAATGGGCGATGGCGATTTTATCGCCGGCTCGATGGGGACAGTTGAATAAACTCGTAATTCGGAGATTTGACGCTTCGGGATTGAATTTAGATTCGATATGCAGACGGCTCGTAAAGGTCGCTTGAGCGAGATGATGTTTTCGATTGAACAATTTATAATTTACACTTTTGCATTGGATTTTTACTGTTATTGGGAGAGTGTTTTGCGATTGAGTTGACGAACGTTTTGGGCGTTTTGGTGGATATTCGAAAGGTTCTTTTATTGATAACGTAATTTATAATTTTGGTTAGATTTATATATATGTTAATCAGATGAATACATTATGGCTGTGGTGCGTATGTTCATTTGACTGATCGTATATAGGCGACGAGACGTGTTACCGCTAACTAAAGCTTGTCAATTAATATTGAAGCAAATGAGAGTGCATAGAGCTGTAATATTACCAGACATTATTTACTCTCAAAAGGATAATAATTATATCAATTAACAGCTAATGATTGGTAGATTATAAACAAAAAAGCAATTCTTCTTGATAAATTGGAATCAGAGTTTATATATTTACAGAAAAACAAAATTTCTTTGATTTTGCTGAATCTTTATGATGTATTTCAGATGTAAAAATATCAAGCGAAAATTGAAATTAGACTAACACTTTTAAACACTAAAAATAAGTAATATATTTATTAAAATAAACGCTATTTTTCAAAGCTTTTTTATATAGTTTAGAATAATTTTGTATGCGTCTACAAATTCATAGAATTAATCTAGAAGAAACGAGCTTTCACTTGCTTTTTACAGAATTAAAATATTATACTTTATAAAAAAATTATAAAAGTTAAGCAAAAATGTACCAAAATTGTAACTCTGTTTGCTCATTATTTTATAAATTTTGTTATCATTAACTTTAAAATTTTAAGGGAAAAACTATATTTTATTTATGCAAAAAGCAAATGGAATCACATTTCTACTAGTTTAATTTTATTTATGCATACAAGATATCCTAGGTTAAATATAAAGGTTTTGAAAAACAGTATTACGATATTTCCTTAAAATAAAGCTAAAAATTTTAATAATTTAATTTTTAGTATTAAAATTTGAAATCTTTATATTTTAACGTCTTAAAGCATATCCCAAAGTTTGATCAAAATCTACGACCCAGAAATATAGACCTCTTCTAGTAACTTTATTTCAATGTATCATTTTATTTTTTATCTCAAGTCAAACAATAAATTAATAATAAAAACAAGCTTATTTAGTGCATACATTTTATTATTGGCTTTTTTTTAAATGATGCAACTTGTTTATTTCAAACATAGTAATGGATTGAAAAATATAGGAGTATTGACTGAAAGTTCCTTCATCATTCAAAATTTCAAGACAAATTCAATTGAAACTGAGAAGATAAATCGTCGAGTTACAAATAAAATATTTAAGGCTTTCTTACTCAAACATCGGAAGCTGACTTGATACTTTTTGATTCAAAGGAAATGTATAAAATAACTATTGATTTTTTATTTACCAATGATTAAATTTTTTGGTTAATGATTAAATTTATTTACCAATGATTATTTTTTTGGATTTCAAAATAAAAATGTAAAATTTATTATATTTAATAACATTTTATATAGTAAAATAAGCTACTTCCTAATTAAAACCTAAACTATTATTATACTACAAGACACGTAAAGAAAAATATTTTTTTTTATCTTGTGTCTATAGGAAAAATTGAACTGAGTTCACCTTGCTTATCCTAATCTTTCATAATCAAAGTTAAAGCAACCACTTATATTTGTATCCTTCTATTCTATTTTTAGTTTAATCCTTAGAATTATCCGAAAATAAATAAATTCTAAAAATTTTGTATAAAAGGAAATAAAATTTTTATTAATTAAACATATTTTTTTGTATCTAGTATGTATATATCCTACATGTCGTATTATTTTGTCGGAGTTGAATATTATTTATTAAGCTTAAAATGTTTAATACTACCCACTATTAGAAACTTTGTATTTTGGCTTCTTTTTCGGCTTACCACATTTTTTTAATCCAACTGGCTTATCAATTTAGACCAGACCAGGCTTAGAACACTCCTTATAAGTAGCACTATAAACTCTGAAATAAAAAACCTTACTGAAAACTGTAATGCTAATATTGTACAGAAGTTTGTTTAATAATTCTTTATTAATTTTTTTTATAAAAGTAACCCGCAAAGTATGTACTTATAAGTAGTAGTGTAAGGCTCAAAAAGCTGAGAAAATTCGATAAAAAAGCCAAAGTACAAAGTTTCCAACAGTGGGAAGTATTAGAGATTTAAATAATCATACACCACACAAATGTACCAAAATAATCTAAGATAAATACGTAGTAAGTTCAACAAATTTATGTTCATCAAAAATCATGCACTAATATTTTTATAAGTTATAAATATTTTACGTATTTTTAGTACATTTTAATTACATTATAAAAATACCTCATTGGCATATCAACGTTTTTTATTGCAACAACAACGAAAAATTTTCTAAAAATTGAAAATTTCGTAAAAAATGGATTATCTTATTCTCGACAGTAAGGAAGGTTTTATCACCTGAAAAGAAAATCAAATAAAAAACGTAAATCACGCAATATTTTTATTACATTCTTCTTTCAGAAAATACAATAAAGTCTTCACATGAAACTTCATCTTAAATTTATGGCTTACTATATAATACCAGATTACTTTTTAATAGCAAATTTATGACCTTAAACAAAAAATATATATGATAATGTTAACAAAGTATTGTTTTTAGTGATATACTATCAAATATAAGATCTTTAAGTTAACGTCTTAATCAAATAATAACTCAACGTATTAACTCCATTCGATGGTATAACAAACTTTTTTTCTTTTTATAATATTTTAAGAAAATAATAATTAGTATTAATAACAGTATCAAGTATTATATTAAAAATATATCTTGCATAGAATAAAAATATCAGTATTAATATCGGAGATTTCAATAAATTACATCTAATGAGGGCATGTTACAGTAAAATTCAGTTGATGCACTGTCTTACTTCTTCGCTGCACTATACCAGAGGAACACTAAAATTCGACATAAAAGTTATTACACTGTACAAGTTGACCAATAAACTTAAAAGTTTCTCTGAACTCTCATTATGCCAAAAGCACTTTCACGCCGCTACTTTCATTCTTCCTCTACGTTAGCATTCGCCGTAAGTCATCACAACGTTTCAGGGTTCAGTAATTTTCTCGTCCTTCCTGCGCTCCGTCTCACTTTAGCACGAAAAACAAAAACCAACGTCAAAACTCAAAACGCCAAAACCCAGCCCATTTAAAAAACAAGAATATTTCTACTATATACAGATCTTTTATATCATATTTTATTATATCCGCATTAATCACAATCCATTTCAATTTCCTCCCGTAATCAACAAAGGAATCGATGGCCTCGGTGGACGTACTTCACAAGGACGTAGGTGCAGCCGTGGAGTGCGTACCAGCCTGCGTCGGCAACTACCGCAGCCAGGCCAACAAGGGAGTTCATACGCGCGCTACAACCCGGGACAAAACGTCCCAGTCGAGGCCCGACCTGGCCGATAAGTCCTTCACTTGCGGCTTCCAATGTGGCTACGGGAACGATGGACCAGGTGAGGTCTGTCCGCCCGACTTCTGCTGTAATGATGTTGTCGACGATCCAAGGGGCATGTGCGGATCGGGAACAGTAACAAAGGGAACAGGACCAGTTGGCAGGAGACTGGATGCGCAAGTGAGTGAGTGTCTGATGTGATTTCAAGGGGGCGGTGATCATAGCTTGATTACTTGGTTGAATTAATCATATTTAATGTGAGATTATCATTATTGGTTTAGGGTAAATATAGGATTCCGTTGGCTGAGGTGCTAACTGATATGTGTATGATTAATGTATACGAGACGTTAAGGAGTTTTACTTTTTTAAGTTGAGATGTTTAATTTTGTTGGTTAATATTCGTATTAGGAAAAGGTTACAGAGAACTTAGGAAATATGCAAGGAATAGTATGTAATTGTTTGTCTTTGTTATATAAATATTCTTATTTTATTTCGCGAGAAGAATCATCCCTAAGTTTAGTTTCTATAAAATATTACTCTTTTGTACTTATACTAGAGATAAAAAAAGTTCCATTATTATTTTTATTGGAATTTTCTGTAATAATGTTTATATCATTCCAAGTTGTTATTCAATTAGATAATTAATATTAAATAAAGAGAAAATCCAGAATAATATTTTTCTTGTATGACAGTTATTATCCGTAGGAAAATTTTGATATTCGACTTTGTCAATCATATCAGAGTAAATGGTGCCTTTTTATCAAGGAGTCAATACTTCAAGTATCCGCTTTCGCACTTCAGAGAAGTGAGTGTATACGTGACGAGAATATGTGAATTCTGGATTTTCTTCGCGACTGCTTCGGAAAGCGCAAACTTATGAAAAAACTATATATAGCTATATGCCAAATGGAATAGATGACTATTTAGATGAACATTTATTATCATATATAAAACGTGTACAACATTTTTAATTTTGAACGAATCGTTTAAAAAATTCTTAGCTCAAACATTTTAATAACCAACTTATCAAACAATAAACAATGCTTCTGATTCTTATGATTAATTCGATAACAGCAGTAAAGTTACTTCGATGGGGGCTATTAATTCTTGGTCACTATATAAAAAATTTCATTTATCAATAGCTGAAACATAATAAAATGTTCATTTTTTGGCAACATTTAGGTAAGCAGAGCAGGACAAACAGAAAGTGAAAGGTTACCAAGTTCGTTGATTTGCAAAAAAGACAGTAAAGCAAGCTCTACAGCTGGTACTCACGTACTGTCTTGTCATGAAGAAGGCAAAGAAGGCGCCTCCCAGACTTGGAGTCTTACGAAAAGTGTAAGTTTGATTTATTCAGAAAAATTGATAACTATTTTTTCAACTCTTATAAATAGAAAACAAACTCCGCTTTTATTATTTACTAATACAAGTAAATAGTCCTTATAAAACTGACGAGTTTACTAACTGCTGTATGAACAATCAATCTTTGGATTCGTAGGGCGCTAGCTCAGCACGTAGCTGCCCCGCACCACGTGAAGAAGTAGACGAGTGTCTATCTCTTGTCAATCACCTTCGTGATAAGATTATGGTGAGAAATATCGAGTATTTTTCTTCCTACCGCTCGAACGTGATCGAATATTATTTCCATTTCTTTGCACTCGACGATGTTTGATTTTGATTTTAATCAATTCCAGGGCACTTCAAAATACGATCTGGTTGAAAACGATATCGATAAACTAGAGAATAAACTTGGTGAAATAAAGGTAATAATAAATTTATCTAAACTTGTCAAGTTTGAAATTTGTATAAAAGTATTTAATTAATTTTTGTTGTCACACTGCTAAATTTGATGTTAAGCCCTAAGAAATTATAATATCTTTAATATTACTATTTAGCCCGTAAGAGCAAAAGCGAGAAAAGTCCCATCGACCGGTGCGATAAGCCGTGACAGAGTGAGTGATACACAAAATAACATTGTTTTATTGCTCGTAATACAGTATACAGAACTATAGGTTTCATCCAATTTCAGTCACAACCCAGAAGTAAGAGTAAGGAAAGCATTGGTACAAAAGGATCTGGTACAAGTAAAAGTGTAAGATCCATTTTAAAAACCACACCCTCAACACAGTTATCAAAAAGTGTAAGATTTTTTAAAACATTTACAAAACTACTTTACTTAATTAAATAATTATAATTTTTTAATTATAATTATTTGTTATAAATAGAGAATTTAAGTTGCTTGCAATATAATCTATTTAATTTATTTATTCTAGCAAAAAAGTATAACAAGAAGTGAAAGTAAGAGGTCCATGCTGTCAAAAGCAAAATCTCCAACATTAAGATCTGTACCAAGTGTAAGACTTTTAAATTATTTTTTATATTGATGAAAAATTGCCATTATTGAAATAATGACTTTTCGATCTTCACCGAACTAAGATGTTACTATCCTTGATTTTGAGAGCAGAAAACCCGCCGAACGATAGAGTCATTTTTTCGATCTTATTTTTTATATTATTTTATATGTATACTTAACTTTATAAATCGTAAAAATTAAATTGTCAAAAATCGTAATTTTATTTTTAACAGGTACTCCACATAACATATATTGTCATTACGAACTTGACTATCATATATTTTATGAATAAAAGTTCAGAAAATTTTGTCAGTTATTCTCAAAATTAATGAAAAAATATATCTAGGTATATTAAATTTATTTCGAACTTACCACTTTAGATTTTAAACTTGAACTGTAATAATCTTAAATTTTATAAAACAAATGAAAATTTCAAAGAAAAAGAATCAAATGAAACTTAAAAAGTTTAAATCTTAAAGCACAAGAGTTTCTTTTTATCATCCACCTTAAGAAAAAAATTTGAGAATTAGTTTTTGTATTCAACACTTTGTAATATTTGAAATTAATATAAGATAGAACAAATTTGAAAGGTTTAACGTATATGATGCGTGGATCGTGGATAGTGTATTAAAAATATAACTAAAATGTTCATCCTTAATTCTTTAACTAAAAAAATGAAACTTGCAATTGTATACTAGTTGATCTTAAAATGCTAAAAGCGTAGTCCTAACTCTAAACTTTGTTTCAGGTGGGAAGTAAAAAGTCTGGTGTTACGGTAACAGCAAGTAAAAAGTCTTGTGTTTCGAAATCAGAAAGTAGAAAGTCAGTAAAGGTAATTTAATTAAAACAAAACAAACATTGTAACAAACAATTTTTATTATTCAAAAAATCTAAGGTTTAAAATGTTAAAAGTCTGTAGTTTTAAAGATTATTTTATAAATGATTTAATGAACACTGCAAAAATGTGAAATAAAATTTTTCAGGTTGGAGTGCCGAGTATTAGGAGCGTACCGTCGGCAATTTCATCTCGCCGCAAAACTGTAAGTGTAATAGCTTGATTTCTTTTTCTGTTATTTTTCTCAATAGACAAACCTTCTAGTATTTCAGTAAATATTTGAGTAAAGCTTGGTTCAGTTTCAAACATGTTTGTTTTAAAAATTTGTATTGAAATATAATCGAAAACTGCTTTTATGGTAAAAGTAAAATAGATTCTTTTGCATTACTTCATTTAAAATTTTTGAAGCGTGAAAACAAATTTTTTCGGCTAATTTAAGTTTTTAAAACACAAAAAAAAAGCCACTTTTCGGCAGCTACTTTTGTATTCACGGAAAAATACATAATTCAATACAAGATATATTATTAAGAAATAATAATCTACGTAATTGTTGTGTCGAAAAACCACTTTATTCCCATTTCTTGAGCAAAAATAAAATGCAAAATCACTTATCTAAAAGTAAAATACTTTGTAAATATACATTAATCGATTTAAGTGAAAAATACCAAAATTATATACCACCAAAACCAATTCACCACTCAAGCCAATATTCAGGCCATTTATCTGCTAATAAACGATGACCCTTTTCAACGTAAGCCAAGTAATATAATTAATTTGCTTTGACAAGGGTCATCGGTTACTTAGTCGCTAAACATTATAATTCAATTATTAACGAATCGAACGTGATGATACATCCACTTACGTTTTAACATGACATTTAGCCGACCCCAAGCAAAGCAGGCAGTAAAGCGAGTTTGCCGATCTGCTCACTAATATTATCACAGAAAGATCAAGCATCAGGTCGCTCTAGAGAATGGACGTCTACAAAGAGTGTACGTTATAAAAGTGTAGCTTTTATCTGTGTAGTTGCATAAAAATTGAATTTTAAGGAATCTTACTTTAAATACTTGAAATTGACACATATAACATGAATTTTTATTTCAGGCTACCACAAGTAAGGTGTCTATAAGGGACACATCCGCCGGTCGATCAGATGTTGACCGACCAACTTCTTCAAAAAGCGTAAGTACTTCAAATTGTAATTAACAACTTCAAAAGAAATTATTGTAGAATTTATCAACTACTGGCAAAGTATACCACCAATTATTAACAGTTTCCGTAACAAACAATTTTAGTAATGTTTTAAAATGATAATTTTTACTTTAATATTTTTCTATTGATATCTCTAATATTTGTTCCTATAAATTCAAATCAATTAAAATATTAATTCATGAGAACCAACAGTTTTTCCAGGCAACATTTTACGCATAATAGTTTTTCAATAAAAAATACACTGACACGCATAAAGTTAAATGAACGGAAAATTCGCACGGAAACTCGGAACAAGCGATAGCATTAACCGTTGCGTTTTATACAGGTCGAGGCATCATTATCGCAGAAGGGAGCAGGAACTCCCGGAAAAGTCCCCGAAAGCGAGGTAAATATACGACATATATTTCATCGCGCTCGTTTTTCTATTTTTATCTGCCAAAATCTCGGGCACGACTGAATGCTTATGTAATGAGGTATTATTGCGAATTTAATTTAAGTTGATTCCGATATTTTAATTAATATATTAAAATTGTTGTTGAAAATCTTTGCGAAAAAATTGGACAAGTTTTTAGTTAGATAGAAGTGCTATTGGTTTGTGAAATTTATTTTTAATTAAATATTGTTAGATGTTTTTTCTGCATATATATATATATTAAAGAATTTTAGAATAGCGCAGTGCTTTGAATATCGCTTCGTCGCATATATAAAATATCGATTAACGAAAAATTTACGCCATTGCATTCCAACGCAACCCTCGATGCAATTTTCTTTTCGCATCTCTATATTTCAAACATTCCAATTATTCCAATCAAACGAACTATACTAATATAACCACTACCGAATTTTTCCAGCACATCATCATAATTTCTCCCAATCGCTTCCCTTCTGATAATCCAAAAATCACCCCCTATCCACCATCCTAACAACCGGTGATAAAATAAGCGTAACTACATTCTAAGGAGTCACGAATTATTCCCCCAAAGTTCACTCGGGCACTCAAACACGTTTAAGCGCGTCGCTGCGGAGCGAGGAATTTAAAGTTCGCGAATCCCCGGGCCGTTGAAAAAGATATGACGGGGAGCTGGAAGATACACAAACTCGCCGCGCCGTTAGGAGAATCCAATTAATTACCCCAGGCTCTCGGCGTTGGCCGGATAGCTGATAGGACAGCGCAGTTGCTCGCTCTCCGGGGATTTTCGTCGGCAGCTACACTGCTGGCTCTACTCGGCTACAGTTTTATACGACTGCTGAAATGTATACTTAGACGGGCGCGTCCGTGACCGAGCCGAAGGCCCGGGGGCGACGGATGCGATGTAAAAACGATCGTCAAACTGCGCTGGGTTTTAAACTGGAGAATTGATCGGAGGTATAGCGAAGGGAGCGCGTTTGTGATGCAGTGAAACGTAACGAGGCTAATTTTTATACCGGTATAAAGTTGAAAGATTTTGTTTTAAAAATGTTAAATCGATGATTTTTATGGTCTTTGCGATGGACTTCGGATTTAGAAGAATTATAGATTCACGGAGTGTCGCGATTGTAGGAGACTACTACTTTACAGAAGTTAACGTACTACTAATTTTCTAGCCCTTTATCTTTTCCAATTATTGTAATCGGATTACGTGCACTTTGAAACTTTACTCTCTGTGAAGCTATGCAGAGAATTCCGGGAATTACGAAACGTAATTTTACAAAGCTTCTACTTCAGCGATTGCCGGCCAATTGAAGCATCTCGTTTTCATGTATTCACTTTTACAGTAAGCTCGACCCGAGAGGTACTCAAGGATCGAATTTTCGCCAATATCCGGACCGATATAGCCGGAGGCGAATAATCGCTCCCATAGTCGAGTGGATGGATAAAATTCTCGGAGAAGAGTTTGGAATTCTCGCGCGAGAATTATGTAGCTTCCAGTGGCTATTTTTGCGAAAATTCCAGTTCTGGATACAGGAATTTCGGAATTTTGAAATCGATAGGTCTTACAGTTGGAATGCTATTGCGTAATCAAATGAATGTTCCATTTGAAGTTCGAAGTTAGGGGATAATAATAAACGGGATTGTCGCTGATTACCGAGGCTATTAGAAGTTAAAATTCTATTTGGAGTTTCAATTTTATGGTAGTTGCAATTTAGAAGTCATGTATACAGTAATACTGGCCATGTTAAAGTATTTACTCCCACGATCTACGTAGAGAGTAGTTACTCAAAATTAACAAGTATGAATAATCAAAAACGATTAATCAAATTATTAATGTTTTGAAGTTAAACTTGCTTTTGAAAAACATATCATTTTTATACTGTAAATATAGCTATCTTACGATAACAATGTCACATTTTCAATAAACTCTCTCTTCACATTTTTTCAATACTCCAAAATAAAACTTTTAACAAACCTCTCGGCAAAATGCGTTCCGATACAATTTTTTTTTCAATTTCTGGCATATACGTCCAATCGATCGCTGACACGTGAGAGCACAGCCTCTCGGCGACGACGTAAACGGATACCTCTTAGCCGGCGGCAAACAATAAAACGCAGAAGCGCGCTCCCCGAGTTTATATCATATCAGTCCTGCTCTTCGAACTTCGATACTTAGAACTCGCGCGAAAGGTCCCTCACAACTTGTTTTGAACTACACGTCTCGGCGTTTTCGCAGCTTCTCCCGTCTCTCTATCTATCTATCTCACTCACTCACTCACTCTCTGACCTCCTTCAAAAACCCCTTGACAACAGGTCCGCTCGGTCGACCTCTCCTGCACACTACAACCACAATTCAGTGCCGTGCTGTCGAGAGGAGCATCGATTAAAACGAAAAGCGTCAAATCAGAGGCTATCTCCATCCAGCAAAAAATCACCGTGTCTGCAAGTACTTCCTTCCCGGGAAGAATCACCAAATCCGAGACTACTTCCATCCCGGCAATTGTCACCAAATCCAAGACTACTTTCACTCCTCCGAAAGATACCAAATCGGAGACTACTTCCGCCAAGTTGCCGAGCACCAAATCCAAGACTACTTTCACTCCTCCGAAAGATACCAAATCCGAGACTACTTCCATCCCGGCGACTCTCACCAAATCCAAGACTACTTTCACACCTCCGAAAGATACCAAATCCGAGACTACTTCCGCCAAGTTGCCGAGCACTAAATCCACGGGTACTGCTGTCCAGTCGAAAACCAGCACTAAGTCCGTGGCTACTGCTGTCCAGTCGAAAACCAGCACTAAATCCGCGGCTACTGCTGTCCAGTCGAAAACCAGCACTAAATCCGCGGCTATTGCTGTCCAGTCGAAAACCAGCACTAAATCGGCAGCCATGTCCACGTCTAAACCAGCTACGAAATCGGAGACTACATCCGTACCGAAAATTATCAAATCGGAAGCAACTTCTGCATTTGAAATACAAACTTCATCAACGTCCATTACAAAGGACGCTTTGAAGGCGATGCCCTTGACGGCGATGGCTAGAGAGATGGGAACAACGACTTCAGCTCTGGCTGCAGCTACCCTGGCCGCAGCAGAAAGCTTACCTTGCTGCTGCGTGCTGCCAGATACTGAGTCAACGATGATGGAGATGACTGAAGGCGCACTCTTAGGAACGGGGGTCATCGAGCTGGTCGTCGAAGGTATCCAGGTGCCGAGTTTCGAGTGCAGAGAGCAGAGGGAAACATGTCCTGGTAAACTAGGAAGGAAGGAGGAGAAGATTGAGGAGAAGAAAGAGAAGAAACCGGAAATGAGCGAAGATGTTTGCATATGCGAGCCTCTCACCAAATTATTGGTAAGTACTATGACTAATTTTTCTGATATTTTTATTTTGATAGAAGAATGACAATAGAAATACAAAACGTAAATTTTGCGAACCAAACTGAAATTTTCTTTCGCGTGACACTTGCGTCAACTCGAATCGCTTTCCCGTCAAAGCTTTCAATTGTAGTCGGCTAACTTGTTCAAGCAGCCGAGGAGTTTTGTAAGCTCGAGTTATCGTAAATTCATTTAGCAGAGCTGGCAAAGGCCTTCTCAAACTTTCTTTCTTTTTTCCTTTGTAAAGGATGTGGGTAAGCGTTATCGATTCCCCTTCCTTCTCATTAAACTTAAGGCTCGCTGTGACGGCGCTGCTGTACCTGAATTCTTAAAGAACTTTATCTTTCGAAGTAAACTTGTTAATACTTTTGTTTATATTGGAGTTCTACTACAATAATGATTGTACAGTTTATGAAATTATCAATATTTATGATATACTTTGAAAATTTTTAATTTATTTAATGTAAAATTGCTTGTAAGCTTTTTTATGCATTCACATATGTAATATTACTTTCTGAGATTTCTTATATCTCTAAAAAAAGAAAATTTCTCTCAAAGTTTATTTCTTTTGCACGATGTAATTCAAACTTAAAATTATTGTAAAGTTTAAAATTAGATATGACTTCCAATATAGTAAGTTAAAATATAAAGTATATACTTTAAAAACTTTCCAATCCATTAAGACCGCTTATAACCTTTCTTACACGTTGTACATATGTAATATTACTTTCAGTGACTTTTTATATTTCTCAGGAAAAAATGTTACTTTTCAAAGTTCCTTCCTTTCTTACGATGTAATTCGAACTTTATATCGAAGCTCGTTGCTTCCTCATTTCTCTTTTATCTTTGCCCGTAACTAAAGCAACACGCCAAAACAAACTTGATATCGTAAGAAGTTTAAATAAAGTATCCAATGAGAAAGCCATAAAATATGCATCTATCTTAAAAATTTTCAAAGCAACCCTACAATATAAAGTTAGACAGTTGCAGCTTAGCTCGTATTCCCTTTTTCGCGTGCTTATTTTTAATATCTACTCCCCGACTATCTTTAACTTTGGACGAGGTGCAAGAATGCTTTTCAGAGAAATAAAATAATAGTCAAAGTATCAAACTAAATGACATTTACATTCCGCGTTTTCAGAATACGAGAAGCTCATGATTCCCGCCAAATATTATTCGCTCGCCTACGTCCGGCTCTCGCGGCTGCCAAGCTCCTATGTGCGTTAAGCTTGTAAACTCGTCTCGCGTAACCTGGCTTAAATCTTGGCGGTTGCCCGTAAAACCGATACCTACTTTCTTTATCCTCGTACCAAAAAGCTCCTACATCACAGCCTTTTAAAAAGCAAAAAACAGACCTACGTGTATATTAAAATTAAATTTATCACCCGCGCAGCAGCGCAGTCAATTCAAGAACTAACCGCCCATTCGTAAGCTTCAAACGCAGAAGCGTCGATAAACCGTGAAGTAATAGCACTCCGGCGCATTTGCGGCAAAAAAAGCGCTCGAAGGAAAAGCCGTAAATTGCATTCCGGGCGCGTCGAAAAGCCAGAAATCGAAATAACAAAAGGCAACGGCTCGACATTCCCGCGCTGAGCAAATAGAGAAGCTCGCGCGGGATCCTCGCGTGAGAACGGCGGAAATGTAAGAGGGTAGAGGAGCCTTGAGAGGAAGTCCAAGACTGGCGCATTTTCGTTTTATTTTTGCACCGTGGCTATGAATTAGGCTAATAATAGGCCCTGGGGCCGCCTCTTCTTCTGCTGGGTCTCGTTTTTCCTCGTTTTTTGGGGGGACGGGGGGGAAGCGCGGAAATTGCCTGACTCACGTTGCCGGTACAGCGTGGCGGGAACTCGTTACTCAAGCTTTTCGCGACTGTCTGCTTGCGCGTGCCGGTGTTTTGAAGAAAATCTATGAAATTAAATGATGGAGCATGCGTGCGAGGACGGTGGAGGGATGAGCGTTGGGGGATATGGTTGGCGTCAAAACATGTCAAAGTGGATTGAAATATAAAGCAAAGTGTTTGTGGAAGGTAAATTATTGAGTGGATTTAGTGTTGGAGTTTACGTATGATTGGCTTTGATTGTAAGATGGTATATTTTAATAGACACTAATATGCGGCGTATATTTAGAAAAAATAATTAATATTGGAGATTTTACAATTGTTATTTTGAATGAAAATTATTTTAAAAATTTTAGCCTGAGTACTATAATACAAATATAGTAAATAAGTTAATATAACCGCAAATTTAATTTTACCAAGAATGTCTATGCTTACACACACCAGCATATGCGTGTCTATACTATAAGCATACGCTTGCGCAGAAACGGATATAAATTTAGTTTTTCAATATGTGCATAATTCAATTCAGTGACCTGAAAAATTTCAAAATGATCAAAATCTTGGTTTTTAAAATGTCAAAGCTTCTTTTCCAAAAGAAATACGAACTTTATTTACTTTATTAAAATAGTACTATTTCAAGAAAAAATTTAGTCAAGCTGGAACAAGATTTCATTTAACTTAATGGGGAATAATCAGTTTAAGTACGTTTGCCAACATTGGTTCTCTTTTTTCTGAAATTGGGAAAAATTCGAATTATAACTTCAATTTATGATAAAAGCTATCGGTATTTTGTATGTTATTATTGAAATAATAGTCAAAAAATAATGGTATTAAAATGACGTTTGAAATCAAATGCAGTTAATGCTACTCATGTATAAATAAGTTTTTATACTTAAATAGCTATATCTTTTAAAATAGTATCACTTATTATTATATTAATCTTTTTTTTCTAATATTGTCATTAGCAACGTCTTGGTTTTTTTCTGAAAAAGCTAAAAAGGCTTTTACCTAAATCATTCAAAAGTCACATTTGCAGACGCGTTGTACATACCTGCCATGTTGAAACTACAAACTTTGAAGTTATATATCTGGAATTTATGGATTGCATCAAATATCAAAGTTTTGTTCACATATAAAACATACTGAAACTAACTTATTTGTAAATTTTTTAGGAAAATTCTAAGAAAATCGATTTTGGCGAACGTCAAGATCATTGATACTAGTTTATGACACTTCACAAAGTATTATTTTAATTACTTCATTCCGATAAAATGTTATCACTGTAATTTTAATTAGCTAAACGTTCAAACTAACAGTTTCTAACATTACTTCATACAATATTTCCAATCAAATTAATCATTTTAAATGAAAAACATCTTATCTTTTCAATCTGCTCAACAGTCACAATAATCAAGTAATCAACAGCTCATAATACCCATTCGCAAAAGCCATCCCACACTTTCCCTGTCACCAACATACACAACAACCAGCCAGCCTTCAAAGCTCCAGCCTTCCAGCTGGTTGCATATTTTGTCGTCATGGCGTCATCATCAATTGATCCTCCCCCCACCTCATATTTTTTAAATAATTCAGCGATACAGGCGTTACCGCACGCGATCCATTGTGTACGCAGCGCTAGTTTTCACCGGCGCACGGAAATTAAAGTTTAACGATATTCAAACCGAGGCGATGATCGCCGAGCGCCGGAGGGCGCGAAGTTTTAGGGTCGTAAAACCGGCGGGCAGGGACGTTACAAGTTTACCAAAATTTTGATAGCAGTTCGCCGCGCGGGGGAGCAGCTTCGGCGCGATTATTTTATTGGAAAGCCATTGGGACGCGGCCGTACGGCTCTGATTTATACCGGATGTACGAGCGTATTGAGGGCTTGTCGGAGTAGAAGATCGATCTGGCGTTAAAGTGTAACGAAAAATATTTTTACGAGTTTTATAGCGCTTCGGCCGGCTTGCCGGCTGGTCCAATAAATTTTATTGAACTTCAGGCTCGTAGGGGCTTGGCGTTTGCCGTATGCGAAGATTAAAAATCAATCCCTCGGCATAAGCGTACTTGGGGAAAGATTTAATTTCCCGCCGTGAGCGTCGATATTAAAAGGTCGAGAGATACTTTGTTAATCGCGAGACAAAACGGCTCGATGTACCGATGAGTGCGGGGTTGAAAAAGGAAAACGAAGTACGTGCAGAGGATTGGAAAAAAAGCATGAGAGAGGAATTAAATCGCATTATCGTGCAGGTGTGGATAGTCATACGTTTAGGATTATCCAGATAATTGAGTGTTTAAATGGCTTCAGATTATTGGATTTGTTTTTCAGCGTGCTCTGCGAGTACATGCCAGTCGTCGCGTGGTATCAAAGATTCTGAGTATCACCCCCAAAAGGCTAATGTAGGGGAGAGAGGAGTATATTCGTATAAGGATAAAACTGTGAACATGAAATATTTTGTATCTAAATTACGTGTTTGGCATAGTCGTTAAAAAGTAAACATTAAGTAGTTACAGCCAATTCTTAGTATCAAACTACTGACAACTAAACCAACACTTACTAACTTACTTATTAACATTACCTTGAGATTAACTTCTAACGACTAAATTAACATTTATCTGATAAAATTTAAGTAACGTTAAAAATTTGACAAAATTAGCTATTTCAAATTTGTTTCAATTAAAAATTTTCATTTTGACTTTAAAGTATAGACATGTCGAGAATGTTCTAAAACTGTATATGTTTTAAATGTTTGTAAAAAATTTTCTCAATAATATTGTATAAATTTATCTCGTTTGGTTGAATAATTTGTGGATAGTTATTTTTTTTTTTTCGTTTCAAAAAACGAATTACAAAACAAACAGAATATTTTTAATTTTTCCAGCTATATATACCTCAATTTAAAATACCAAAAGGTATATAAATATTCTTAACTCTCCTCTACATCATAGTTCATTAGTCGAAATGTTTAATAAAAAACTATGTACAGTTACATTGATTGCTAACATTTTTTCGTTTATTTCTCATTTGCCCATGTGAATGTTCTATAGAAGAATAGAGTTTTGCTACATCAAAAGGCTCTTTTTATTTAAACCAGCGCTTTTTCAAAAATTCTCAATTATAAATTCCATTTATTCCGTCAAAAATTCTCAATAAATATTTCAGAAGGTTTCAAACTTTTAACTATTTAATTATTGAACGATAACCTATCAACAAAAATGTATTGCATTTATCATATTTTAAATTCTTAATAGTTTTCTATCCGCACACATTCCAACCCGTACATCAAAGATTCAAAATCATTAGAAATTATTAGAGTGGTACTCACAGCGCAACAACGAAGCCAGTGGACCGCCGTTAATGACCCGCTGTCCCGCTTATTATTAATCGTCGTATTTCTCACTTCTAAAAACGAAATTTGTCAGCGGTCGTTTCTGAAATAATTGTCTCTTAAAATACGTCGTACGCACAAAGCGGACCAGCTGAGCGACTGCACCCACGCGTGTTGCGCGAATAATCAAATACAAAGCGCGCGCCGCGGCCAAACATCACAAAAATATAGGACGCTGGGCGGGCGAATTAAAGCGCAGAAATAAAGTGTAAATAAATTCATAAATCTGAAAGGAGCCCGTGTTTTCAACTAAAAATATAGCGCGAAGAAAACAAGTTGTTTTTTCGTGCAATTAAAAGGGTATACAGTTTCATGAAATGATAATCAAATTTTAACGTTTTTGATGAGTACATTTTTACGGTATAAGTTTCAATATTCAAAGTATAGCGTCGGATTATGAGCGGCTATTATTAATTATTACCCATGATCAAGTTTATTAGATCCGCAAAAGCCGACAAAATCAATACTTAATTTTCAATTTAAAGCGGCCCCGCCATAATCCTACAGCTTCTATTATTACTCATCATTTTCGCTATTAATTATTCTCCCAATCAAGCTCCGTTTCAAAAACTCCTAAAACATTTTTATCGAACCCAAACCACCCCATTAAAAACTAATAACCCCGATCAAACGCAAAACAATCTTCCTAACAATTTTCAGTGTCTCCATTCCCGACCCACCTTTCCCAACCCATCAGCGCGCGTTACGCAAAAGCCACGAGTATATTAACTCTCACCCCGCTAATTGTAAACTCAGCGCGCGTTAAGATCCCCGCTCTCGGCGGCTACAAAAGCGAAAGCGACAGAAGCCGGAACGAGGCGTGCCCCGCGCCCGGCAAGAGAAACAAAAGAGATTAACGAGCTCGGGCTGTTACAGGCCGAGCGACAGCGTCAGGAGGCGGCGATGATGGAGGCGGCCGCGCTGTCGAGGCTGTCGCGTCACCGGCCGCGCCGTCGACGGCGCCGGCTGCCGCTGGCCTGCTGTCATCCGCCGGAGACGAGCTGCTGCTGCAAGTGCGTCGGTCAGGGGCGTAACGAAGCAAGGAGGCCGAAGGAAGCAGGAAGGAAGGAGTTGCGCGCTGCGCAGGAGGAGTGCAGGGAGGACTGGTGCTCGCGCAGGAGCGAGTGCATACGCGCTGGTGAGTTATGAGCCGAGTGCGCTGGGCTTTTGGGATTAGGGGTTAGAGTGGAGGTGAGGTGAGAGCCGGAGGTGTGAGGTGTGGGTGTGAGGAAGATTGAGGAGAGGGGGTTTTTGGGGGTAAAATGTTTTTATTTGATTGTTCAGAATTTGGAGTTTGGTGTTTACGTGGTATGTCTCGAGTTTGTGTTCTTGAATTTACTTTAAGAAAGATCAGAAATTCAGTATGGTGTTGTAATTTGATTCCTACAGTTTATAGTTGAATGAATGAGTGATTCATTATTTTCATAGGATTGTTTAATCAAAAGTTACTCCGAATTTTGAAAGTAGTGTATGAATGAGTGATTCATTATTTTCATAGGATTGTTTAATCAAAAGTTACTCCGAATTTTGGAAGTAATAACTTTTTAACTTTACTTCTCCAAAGCAACTTCTATTACAATTAAATCAAAATAGAAAATGTAACAAATCGAATGTAAAGGCCATGAATTATATTAATTAAAGATAATTAGTATCCTAAATAACTTTATTTCTTATTTATTAAAATACACATAAAATAAATATTTTTAGAAAATATTTTAACTTTTTACAAGTTGGGGCATCAATGTTTAATTACATTATATTGAATGTCTGACTGTGTTTTTGTTAGATGCATCTTTCCCAAAAATACCTATAATTAGATTTTATTTTATTTTTTCTTTTTTTAACACTAGAATTGTTTAATACTTGGCCTGTTTACAAACTGTTTTGGCACGGATAATGAGGTCTCAGAAACTAGTAAAAGTAGATTATATCCAGACTAGATAAGATAAATTCTGCATAAATTTCTCAACTTTCTGTTGTTCTATGGTTAATTATCCCAACAGTGTTGAAAGTAAGAATATTCGAAAACACTTTACAAGCTTTTTGCGGTGTGCTTTACACTTTTCATGCTAATAATTTTTTAGAAAGGCTGTCACCTTTTTTTCAAGATTGAAAACAGTAAAGTATCTTTAACGATCGTTTTATCAACTTTTCCATAAAATAAAAAGTTTTTATAAGTTTGCGCTTCTTTGTACTACGGCTATAGTACAGCTTTCCTGAGAAGCCATTTGGGTCGCTAACATCATACCTACGCATAAATATTTATTTAATATTTAATACTTTAAGTTAATGTGTCCTGAGAATTATTTTGACTCATATAATCAAAGTATAACCAAGAGGTGATTTATAAAAGTTGTAGTTACGTATATAATTTTACGATACTCTATTAATAATTTGGTTTAAACAATACACAAAATTATTACATCGATATTAATCTAAAATAGATAGCTATTAAATTTTATAAGTGCAATTTTCATCAATCTACGTTTATAATTGTTTCAAATAATTTAAATGCAAATTGATTAGACTTTTTTATTGAAAAGTTATATTATTCAGAATTATAGAGATTCATGTAATTTATTATATTAGATTTAGATAATTATGATGAATAATTTAAAAATTTAAAGCTCTATTCTATCGTATGTATATAAATAGTTATTTAATTTCATAATTTGAATATTAAAAAGTAAATCCCAAAAGATAATTGTGAAAAAATAGCTTAAAGTAAAGTCTTTCTTGACAGAGTATATGCATGTTTAAATTTGCATGTATTATGAAAAATTGATCTTTTTACATGAAGAAAAAAGTTGACAAGAAGGCGGTCAAAGTTTTTGAGATAAAGTGGACTATGTATGTATAAGTAGATACATGTCGAGCCTGGAAAGACACATTTTAGATAAAAGGCTCAAAATGAGATGTGTTTTCATGGGAAACGGGACTCTTGCATAAATGATATAGGTATGAATAATAAATTTCCTTTTAAAGCCAACATAAGGTTTACGTCATTTTCAAATAGATGAAAATGGATTTTTATCACAATAGCTATTTATATTTATAAAGTATCTACATAAATTAAAAAAAACATCAGAAAAATTTTACTCTAAATAATAAAAATAAATTTCTTCGTCAGATATAGTTTAAAAATGAAAAATAAATTATAATTAAATTGAACGTTAAGAACTTTATTTGTTACTTTCAATGACTGTGGATTTCTCTGTGTATAATACATTGTAATAATTGGCAAAAAGTAATGATTAAGTACGGTACACAACACTTGCAAATTTCAAACTTTCTCAAAATCAACAGATTAATAATTAAACTTTATTATAAAAAAAACTATATTACTTCAATTTTACCTATTTAAATTTTGTAGTAACAAGAGGCTTACTGTAATAATTTAAGTTCGTTACCAACTTGATTTGAGCTCTCAGAAGACAAAGGGATGTAATAATTGAAACTGAAAGACAGTTTGATTGTCCGTTCATTAAATCTGCCAATAATCCAAATAAAGCTTTGTACTCAGGAAGTTGTAGTTCATTAAAACTGAGAATTAATTATACATGTATAATTACATGTAAATCTTTCGAAAATGATTAAGCTAAATATTAAATGAAAAGAAAATTCAAGTAAAATTATTTAAACCATTTATTGTAGAAAGGAGCTAAGGCGCTAAGCTAAGACGGATTAGGGTTCCTTTATCAAGAGGCTTTACTAAAAGGATTTGAATAAATGCCATTTCAGGGTCCAAAACCGATAATTTTAAAGTATTATCTTGTATTTTATTTACTGCTGTAAAATATATTTCCTGTTAAATAAACTTTGAACTGTCAATAAAATTTTTTAATTCTTGAAAAAACAACTTTGTATTTTGTTCAAAAATAAAATAATAGTATTTAAGTATTCATTTTTAACTAACAATCATAATAATTTGAATACAAATTTAATTAATTAGGTTTAATCATTGATATATTATTTGATCTTACCTAGACCCTAATTAGAACCAAATTATCTATGACAAACCTAACTAGAATCAATAAATTTTTTATTCGGAATAAGAACTATTTTTAATATTTGTGAACGTTGATTAAAAAAGCATATAATTCCATTATCCAGCTATCAATCCATTTAAATCGATCCCAAACACGCAAAAATAAATTACAGACAAAATACAAAAATTTTGCCCGTTCCAGACACGAAAACTTCGCTCACGAAGCGCGACCAGGGCGTGCTTGCCAAGCTACCCAAGGCGAAGCGCTGCCGCGCCCAGCTCGAGGTGCTGTTCGACAAAAGCCGCAAAGCCTGCATCCTGGAGGCAATCTCGAGCGGCTCGTGCAAAATAACCAAAAAACGAAGACGTCGCGGCTCTAAACACAGTCTCGGACCTAGCTGCACTTGCGTGAAGAACCATTGTCGATGTGGTTGAAGTATTTTTGACTTTGTTGACTTGATGGTGCAAGTGGAAATAAAATCAGGAAAGTTTAGGTAAATTACTTTGTACGAGGGGTGTAATTAACAAGTAGTTTATCGTGCTGTTACGGATTTAGATAAGCTATAATTTATTTTATATTTATAAATATATGCGGGAAAACGTTTCGCTAGAATAGCTTCGGCTGGATCGACGTATTTTAACGCGGATCATATATACATTTCTTTTTTGTAGGTCAGTGGAGATGTACATTTGATTTTCGTTTGAGGATTGCGTCCGAGTGTCTGCCGCTAACGTCGCAGCTGCGCAACTACGTATATTTTTAGTTTTGAAATTTATTTTATTTTGCAAGTAAAAATTTATGGTTAGCTCTCGCAGCTGTGTCTTTGCGAACAAAAATTTAATAAAGATGCGTCAATTTATTCGTGTCTTCTCGGTAGAAATCATTTATTTTCAACTATTTTTAATGTTTAGTTACGCCTGGATTATAAATACGTCTGGCGATGTATTTTTAAAGTACCTTCGGAATTCCCGCGTCACAAAAGAGCTGTCCTAAATCAAACAAAATTTATGTGTGTCCTGTGTGTTCTGGTAAAAAGCTACACGCGTTTATTCTTTCCGAGCTCGGATCCAGGCTAAACAATTTAGGTATTCAGTATGGGGAAAACTTCCGTCATGTCTCATAAATATCTCCATACTGTATATCATCGTAACTTTCTACGTATAAACTACGATAAAGGCATATCCTAAACAGTCCGCTAAAAACTGTTTCTTTTACTTTCTCGCGATTCTACAAACACGCCATAACATGTTTAAAAATTGTATAACCAACTCAATAAAAATTATGCTATTGCATTGATAAACAAATATTAAAAATCTTTATCTAAAAGTCATTCATCAGTGACTAATAGAATTTTAATCGCGCTAATTTAGCAGATGAGAAGAATTCGTCGGATGGAATTTAAATTCGATCCAATTTCAGAGCTATTCCTCGAATCGACTCCTTATAGCGAATAATAATTATTCTTAAAAGTTTCGTAATCAATATCCTGCAATAAAAGTGCGCTTGGGGACGATCCTCGGTGCCTGAAGGCATCGGGATATTAAAACGCAATAAAATACGACCTATTACTCGCGAGAAGAGATATCCTTTGTCTGGGTATAATATAGACTATGCGTCTCCAGAAAATTGAAAGAAGAAATTGTTAGTACGTGAGTGCCGCAAAAGTTTTGTAAATTTTCTCATTTCTACTTTGTGAACTAAAGGTCATGAAATAATAACAGAGGATCAAGAATTTCAAGCAACATTTACTGCGGTATATATTTTTAAAAATTCATTATTTACTTAGTAAATGTTCTGCACAGAAAATTTCATAAATTTCAATTGTCAACGAATATTGATTTTGATACAGTAATCTGACTTTCAATCATTATATTATGTGGATTAATAATTCATTGACCATTTGCATGGTGATTAGATGAAAAAAAAATTGTCTCGGAATTTCAAATAAAATAAGCATGAAGCTATTCAAGTATTCAAGAATTTATTGATAATCTGCCCTAGTAGTCAAGAGTCCAATTTAACGTTATCGAAGAAACGGTTGCATTTTTACAGTAATAAAAAAGTAATTTATTGCAGACGGAGCTTTCGATATTCATCTCGCGTGTCACTTTAGAAATCATGCTTTGAAGATAAAGTTAGAACGTGTCTTTCAGATAAATGATTTTTCCGAGTGGCATTTACAATTTTTAATAAAAGATTGCAATCACAATGAATTAGATTTCAGATACATTGTCGAGAATATTTAAATGATTGAAATATTTAAGATGCTACTATAAAACATCCAATAAATTCAGTCGTTCGTTCCGGACGATCCTATCACGTCTGTTCAAATAATTCAGATTATTGCTCTTTTTATTTTTCAATATAGCTTTTTTGCATGAACTCATTTAAATGAATGTATAATAAGCTTAATAAAATTATTTTTATGACTTACGTATAATTTATTAATTGCTCGTAAATAATTTATGATAATTTATAAATAAAGTTTACAATGTTTTTTCAGATTTTCACTTGATATTTTATAAGAAAATTCAAGTAAATAGTAATATCGGAGGTTATAATAACTACAAAAATCTTGTAATCTGTAAGAACATTTTAGTTAAAACATCATTTATAATTTATCCGTTTATTATTGCCATATGATAATACGACGTCTATTATGAAATAGTAAAAGATTCATATTTGAAAAATTCGAGAAAAATGTTATTGATTATGACACGTTACTATTTACTACTTAAATTAATAAGATTATTATTTTTCTATTTTATGATTTTAAGATAATCAGTTTACATATTGCAATTTATAAAGAAATAACATAATAATGAAATAACTGTAAATTGAACTTTAAACAAAAACTTTATAGTATCATCGATTTAAGTTTACAGTTATTCCAAATATTAGTATTTAGAACTATTAATCTGAAGTAAAAGTAAGGATAATTATTATTCCCTTTTACAAGATCTGATTGCATTCACAAAAGAAAATTTGAATTTCAATCTAAATTCACATTCTATTATCTAGTTTTCGAACTCTATCATACAGTGGCTTTACTTTCTGCATTCATTATCACTGTGTTATGCAAACTGATATTTTCCAATCAGACCTATGACAAGAAAGTTATAAAAGGGCTTTAGGTTACCTCAAACATCATTTAGATCATTTAGATCCATTTCCTGAATTAAAGGGAATGCATGGCTTCATATTTTTATTTGTCATCCTAATATTGTTATATGAACAGTTTCATTTAATGGAAAACTGTTTATCAATAAATATTTATATGTTGATAAAACAACAACAATTTTTCTTAGCAAGGAAAACTACATGTAAAAATAAATTCATATTCTGGAACATCATTTACTAAATAATAGTATAAAATATATTATTACTTAATTGAACCTTATAATAATTTATTGTTCAGAATTGATAATAATATTACAATAGACATTAAACATTGCAATAAGAAACAAACATTTTTTTAGACGTCTAGACATCTTATAGACGTAGTTGGTAAGGTCGCTTTCAATCCTCATACATACATACTCTGCCAATCTGATAAAATGATTCATCCCCAAAGATTTATTAGATGTTATACGACATTTAAGTCGGATAATGCGACAAAAACGTTCTTTTCAAACCTCATTAACTATGTAGAGCAGATGTTACTCATCGACT
This sequence comes from Eupelmus urozonus, assembly GCA_900480035.1. Taxonomy (NCBI): domain Eukaryota; kingdom Metazoa; phylum Arthropoda; class Insecta; order Hymenoptera; family Eupelmidae; genus Eupelmus; species Eupelmus urozonus. Next base: position 38,923 of record UELX01000919.1, read on the forward strand.
ATACTATTTATCTTTCCATATTAGTGAAATTAATCTCATTAAAAATTGGGAAATCTTGTTAATAAAAGATCCACAGATATTTTAAATGCAGTAAACAATGTCTATCATTAAATAAAAATTAACCCAGCTACAACTTCACAATCTCGACGTTCTCAATAAAACTAAAGAGAGAAAAAATAACACCTAAAGTGAATGGCCAATCTGTCAATATCCATGTTCGCGTGAAATCCATTAGATGATCATGCATCTATTAAATCAAACTTCGAATTACCGTGATTTAAAAATACGAGTTCGCCCCCAATCCCACATTTTTCCATTCCGCAACTTCGATCCAAGCTCAATCATTTATCCAAACCCCACGTTTCCTCCTATATATATACACCAACGGAGTCAAAAGCCGAGCAAAACAATGCTCCAGCCTCCCCTCTACTGCCACCGTCCCCCTCTGAGAGGAAAAAGCCCCGAACTTTCGGGGGGCGAAAACGTCTGAATAATTAAGAAAAGAAAACTCACCGAACATTGGCCAGGGTGTGCCGTCGGGACCTAAGGTTGTGGTAACCCCGCAGTTCGCCGATGCTCCCCTGCTCGGCCTGCATCCTGGCCTGCGCCGTGGCGACGGCACTGGCGATCACGTGGTGCTGGTGTCCAGTGGCGCCGGCCGTCGTGACGCTTCTGCGCGTGCGCCAACCCGTTCTGCTGCTGCTACCTCCGCCACCGCTCGGCGTCGGCGATTTCTTCTGGTAGTGTCTGCACAGACGAGAGCCGAGGCAAAGAAAAAAAGAGCATGAGAAAACGGCTGGAGCTGCGGACTTTTAGAGTATAAAAGAGAGGAAAAAGAGAGGAGAGCGTGGCTACGGAGGTTATATGGCTGAGGTCGCCGGCATGCTTTGTGCGACGCGTATAGCGCGCGCTTCGGGTTGAAAGGAAAATTTATCGACCAGAAAAAGTTTGGTTTTTTTAGACGCTGGATTTGAAAGGGTCTTTTTTTCGTATTGTGGATGTTCTTTCTGCTGTAATTTATTATGTTTTTTTTCCAGGGTGTGTGTCTTTCGGTGCGGGAGGTGCATTGCGTTGCAGCCAACAGGTTGATACTGTATTACTGTTACATTTAGGAGTATTATTTCAGTATACATAATAAAATACGTAATAAATCATTATTTTGTGCTAAAAAATTGTGAGTGCGATATTTACTTTTCTTTTATTCTACACTTTTTCTACAAATTACAATAAAAAAACAGGGAGTATGTTGAGGCACTAAACAAATAACCGTTGTTTCATAATTTTAAACCCCATTACCATATTTGTGAGAATAATAAAATATTTGCGAAAATTACATGCCACATTATTCCCGTTTCTTTGGTTTATAAAGTGGCTATTACTGTTAAGTCGCGAATAAACAATATAATAGCGTACATGGAAAATTAATCAGAAATTACAAGCAGTCATTATCCAAAACATAATTTGTAACTTCTAATTATACCCACTGGTCGAGGTACGCAAATTATTAATTCACTATATTATATTAATGAAATGTGTACACAGCAAGAGAACTGAATTAAATTAACTCTGCTCTCCACCATTTCCTCCAAATGAAAAAAACTTTAATTACCCAGAGTATATAAACTAATTCAAACCTACATAACTGAATACGCATTCCAGCTACAACTCGTACATTTGTTTTCAGTCATATCATCGTACTCCCGCCGCTGTCCCCCCAATAGATCAATAAAGTCCTTTATACATTACAGAGAAAGCGGCTGGCTGCGTGACACTTCGATTTTTCCGCAAAAGTATAGGTATGCCGTTCGCCGACTGGAAACTTGCACTCGAAAGCGAAAAGAAAGTGTCGATGACAGGCAGCAGGCAGCGCGCGTTTCTTCAGTTTTACGATCTGATAAAAGTTTGCGTGATAAAATTTTAATTTTTAGATCGGTTAGATTTGATTTTATTACGAGTATCTCCGTCTGCGGATTTTACGATGAAGCGTGCCGTGGCGTTATGTTATATTTATGGTCGCTGGATGCTCGAGGTTTATTAAAATTTACCATTACGTCCGAGTGAAAAGATTGAGCTTTTTTGCGTGAGCTTTGCAGAAACTTTTTTTCTAAAAAAAAAAAAAAAGAAAACTATTTCGCTCTCATAATAAACCCCTCGCGAGTGTATATTTGCAAAAGATAACGGCTTAATTCACACACGAGCGCTCATCGATATAGAACAGTACATATAACTATACTCTATCGTTTCAGCACTCGATACACTAATAATCAACTGCTGGGGTATTATCGAATCGACTCTCGCGCATTAAAATCGCAGAGAATAAATTTTCCGCAAGCCGCACTGTCAATACCCAGCCTCGAGTCCACCGCTGCAATACGCCCCCACTCGATAAATCGAAAAAAAAGCGCAAAGCTCCGCAGGTAGAGAATAAAAAAAAAAGAAAAACAACGAAAAACGAGAATCCAATCGCCGCCTGCTCTCTCCCCCCATCCCGCCATTATATTCATAACACCCCCGCTGAGCCGGGCGCTACAGCAGCTTTTTCTCCCGAGCCGAAAACGCGCGATAATAGAAAATGCCGAAAAAAAGGCGAGGATCGATCGGGGCCAAAGCTCGACGCGCGCAGCGACCATATCACAGTCACGAAAAACGCTCGGATTGAAACAATTGGGAGCGCCGCGTAAATCAAAGGCGGGGGTGGCTTTTTATCGCGAATATCCAAAGTTCAGCCTTGAACGCGAATATAGGCTGAGCTCCCCCCGTGTGTACCGATGCATTCGGTTAGGTGTTCACAATATCCGGCAAATAGATTGAAGCACGGCTGGATAATCGGGAAATGAGCTAAGCCGAGGCTTCGCTCGCTCGCTCGCTCCCTGCGAGCCTGCCTTATCTTCGAGCTGCTGCTGGCGCTATTCATCCCTTCTCGCGCTCCGTTTCTCTCTCGCTTTAGATATCGACGCGTGCGTGCAGCGCGCTCTGCCTTTTGCCGCGCGCTCGCGGAATGTGAATGCGGCTCGATTTTGCTCTCGCACTCCCCGGCGCAAACGCGCTCTATAAGCTGATGATAAAGTGGCTATTGTGCAGCGCTGCTCTGCGACGCGTGTTTTTTTCCACCAGTGCTTATCCCTGCTCCCCTCCCGCCTTGAGCCGTTTATAATGCGTGATGTATGCTTTGGACGTGTTGCGTCTTGGAGGCGGGAGTTTTTCTTTAAATTTGTAAGATGCCGGGGGTTGCTGGGGTGGAAAATGCAGGGGTGGAGGTTGGAGAGGTGGGGATGGTGTTATGCAGGATTTTTTTTAGTTTTATGCATTGGGCTTAATTTTGTAATTTGAATTTGTAATGCTGCCGGGTTTCGGGCGCGGCGAAAATTCAATTTTGCGAGCTTCATATTTTCATAATGACATTTTTGGCATTTCGAAATTGCGCTTTGCGTATTAAGGTTTAATAAAATCGTGTTTTATTAAATTCTGATTTTTTTATTACGGAGTTGTAATTAAAGGTGTTCCTGAAAATTACAATACAGCTCGAAAAAATATTTCAAAAATGTGTGATATAATCAGAAACGTTTTCATAGCTAACAAAATAGTTCTTTTTCTAATTTAATACAATTTTTACACTGCATGTTATGCGAAGACAAAAACAAATGTGTAAATAAACTGCATAATTTAAAAAAAAAAATTTTTAAATAGTTTTTTTTATAAAATAATATGACCTTTAAATAATTTAAGTAAATTTGAAAGTTATAATAATAATAATCTTTTTTAATTAAATTGAATAAATGAGAAAAAATTATATGGTTTTCTGTCTATAACAAATGCTTATTGAGCATACCGAAATAATATTAAAATTTTTTGCTACAATATAACTAAAGTGGCTTATTAAATTTTGCTCTTTCTCTTGATTGATATTCGCAAAACTTGGATGGAAACGTGCTTAAATATGTACACAAAGCCAGGCTTAATTCAAGTAAAAAGAAAAGTCTTAAATTTCAGGAAGTAGAGTTTGATCCCCTTCAGTAAAATATTTAACATCCTTAGGCTTTAATGGTATTAAAAGTTCTTAATTAGATAATGCTTTCCTCTTTCATTGAAAGGATTTATGCTGCATACATAAATTAAGGAAAAGTATTTTGATTTACATTCTAAAAGTCCAATAATACCGATTATTTTTTCTCATGTAAGTCTGCAATTAATTAAAAAATTATAATCTCCTGGTATGAATTTTAATGAGTGATCTTTCACCGTACACTTTTTATTATAACACATGGAAACAAATTTGCTCACACGAGTAACAAACTTTCGTACGCAAATGCTAATTAAAATACTTTTCATCAAGCTCACCCTTTTGTGAATCCACATATACGTGTACAAGGACGCCATTTATATCCTTTTCCATCCCGTACACGATTATTTGTACAAAACGTTATGCGCGTTTCGCCTCTGATCTATATAAACGCGAAGCGTCCTTACAAAACGTTAATGTGAGGGAAAAAAAGGAGCAAAAGAGATACAAAAACCAAAGCGAATTCATCCAACAAAAGCAGAACAGTCATGCCTCATGCACAAACGCACTATGCTCTCGCTTTTTACTGTCGCTTCTTTTTGCTTTCCTAGAGGTGTATATGTAATAACGTTGGTTAATTGTATGTACAAACAGTTTCGTTGGAAAAAAATACATTAAAAATTAATTGAATATTTGCCTCTTGTCGTAAAAAGAGTTGAGTAACAGGCCATATAGAGGCTAATTGACCTTTTTTTTTTATTTTAGACAGATGACAGGTAAATTTCCTGTATTTTGCGAATGAAATATCCTGTCTGTATCGAATAAAAGACATATTGGAGCTTACGATTCTCGAAATCATTTCTCTTTATATTCAAAATGATTTTGAAAATCATGCATATTAGTTCAATTATGAAATGTCTAAATGAAAATAAAATATATAAAAAGTTAAGTTCTTTTTATTAAAACGTACTTATTTTTTACATTTAGTTTTTTCAAGTTTTGAAAAAACTTCTGCTATAATATTATGTATTAAAATAAAAAATAATAATAATGCTACAATATTACGTATTTCATAAAAAAAGTTAGAAGGTTTATTAAAGCCTTTTTTAGGCAGTCATAAGTTTAATAGCAGCCTTATGTGGATAATCAAATGCTAATTTTTTGAAAAAATTTCATTTTTCCTGAGCAAAACATTTATTAATAAAAAAATATATCATTCGTAATTTTATAATTAAATAATATGAAGTAAAAAATAGATGTTGAATCTATATTTGACTAAATTAACAGATTTTTTAACAAATTATTTTAATAATATAATTATATTGATACTTGATTTTAATTTCTATATTTTTTCATGTTTACAAATTTTAATTATTTTTAAATTTGTTTATCAATTATTTCAAACATTACAAATAAAATAACTTTAATTTTGTTATAACAACTTAATTATCAATACTTTTTAACGGCATTATTAAAAAATGATGTAAGTATAAAAATCTCTCTATTTTTAAGGTTTAATTTAAAATATAGCTTTTACTTCTCTAATTCTTAAATTTAGACGGATACACTTTGAAGAATAATTTTATATATTTTAATCAGCTTCATTTTTAATTTTACGCTTAGTCTGACAATTTTTATTCCCGGCATTATAACAGATGAAAAATGAACTTTCGAAACTCATAACACGAGCCAATTATCAAGTCATTGAACCATCAAATTTGCATCGAAATTCACCATTCCCGGAACAAAAGCTCAACTCGCAAAAATGAAGCAATAACGGAAAAACAAATTTGCTAGCTATTAAAATGAAAAAAAAATTACCTCTCCGTGCGTTTCAACGTCAGAATGCAGAAAGCGCTGCGCCGGTCTCGAAATTTGTGACTACTTTTTTACCTCGGCGCCAGTTCGCAACTAAACAGAGATCGTTCGCTCGTAGATTCAAAAGAATACACACACAAACTCACACACTCACGCACAGAGCTATATAACGTTACATAATTCCGTCATCAAATAGTCGCCAAACCAGTGTATATAAGCGCGTGACTTTCAGCCTACTCTGGAATCCTATTTTTTCTCCTGCGCCGGAGCGACGCTCCCTATATGAGTGAGGAGCTCGTCGCGAAGCCTCGGATTATCGGGTGATTAACTGCCGAACGCTGCGGCACGCGCGTAAGAAGTTTATTAATTAGCGGTAATGAAATCTAACGAGGAAGGCGGCCGATTTGGCGAATCGGCATCTCTTCATCGTAATACGCCGAGTGACGTATCGGTTTATCAAACCAGTTGTGCAACGCTCAATTATCCCATTAGAAAAATGACGCAAAGTGTGATACCACCACAATGGAGTCGAAGCGCGCGTCTCTCGCGCGCGGCCGCGCACTGCGCGAGTTTTGATTTACTGCTCAATTTTGCTCTCAAGGATCTTCATCATTAAATCGGCCATTATGGCTATTTATTGCCTCGAATGCGTTTCCAATTGCTCCTTGTAAATTATATGATTTGACTGCTGGTCGCGGGTGTGTATTTGCCACCGGTCAAGTGCTATCGTCGGGCTCTGAAAATGCGCGTCTTTCTTTTTCAAGGATGCTTCGTTATGGCAATTTATTGCGATTTGGTTGAACCTATTAGTACTTCTGATTATGCTCTATATATTGATTGGATTTTTAATAATAAATAATCCGAAATACTCATTCGATTTGAGCAGAAGTTTTAAAGTTTAAAATTTGTAAATATGAAGCGATAATACTGTGTATTCAAAAATATATTCAGTCATAACTGTAAATCATTCTTTATTCATATACATTAATTTACAATGTCAATTAACATTACGTTACTCGTTAAAAAAAATGATTAAAAGCTTTGAATAAGTTCAAAACCGGTTTTTCTCAATCACTCTAAATCATTTTGACAATACATCATATAATAAAAATCAAATCGAAATGAATAATCAAACGCATCGCATTAATCACCTCCTTAAAACCGTCTCAATAGAAATCCCACCAATATTCAAATAATCCTCTCAACCCAAAACTTCAACTCTATTCACTCCCCATCTATCCCCGCATTGTTAAAAAAAAAAAATCATCTCGCATCTCCCAACTCTCAACGCCTCATTCCCGCAATTAAAAAGCATCGCATCCAACTCAAGAAAAAAAACGCTCACTCGCTCTAAAAAAATGCAAGCCTCGCCTCTCTCGTGACGCACGGGTGTAAAAGAAAAACTTGATATATCAACCTCGCGCGCGTCCGAATAAAGTCGGTAGCGCGCGCGAAGATATCGCGTCCGTTACGCAAGCAGATAATGATACTCTCAGCTCGAGCGATCGCTCTTTATTAACAGATTCCACCTTGGCGTACTCGTATAATTCATCGCTGCCTCGCTCATTATTAACCTTTAAACTCCAGCGGCATTCGCGTGACTTTCTGAAAGCCAATTTACGAATTGCAATCGGAGCGATTTATACACTCTCCCTGCCCTCGCGCTCCCACGGAAAAATTAAAACTATAGACACACGCGACTAGGCGGCCTAGTTTAGCCGAGAAAAGGAGGACGATCGCGTCCTTTCGGGGAAAGTGTCATTTCCGGGCGCTCGCGTTAATCAAAGCGGCTGATATCGAGCGTAAGAGCCGCGCGAGTGAGGGTATAATTAGATATTTTATCCGGATCCGCGATCTGACTGCGGTGGCTTTCTCTCTGCTTGCTTATTAAGCGCGCTTTGTGAGCGAGGCGTGCGCGCGCGGCAAACAGAGCCGCACGACGCTTGGATGTATGGCGAGGACTGAGAGGGAATCGAATTTCCCGCGCAGCGAGCGCCGGCCACAGCTGTCGGGATCAATCGACAGTTGATTATAAGTATTTTGATTACCGACGAGCGCTTTGCGTCCGCGGCCGGCTTTGGATTCCCGGGTTTCGAGAGGCTGGCTTTGACAATGGGGCTTCGTTATTTTTGCTTGTCGGGGCCGGAAAAGTTGGCGTGTGGTGTGTGTGGGTGGTTTTTTTTTGTGCTGATTAATTTGCGATGATTCTGGTGTTTGTTGTTCGGGGTTGGGTTTGGCATTCAAATATTGTTTTTTGTAGTTTTTGCTGCATTTTTTTTTATTGGCTTTTCGATTGGTTATGATAAATTAATTTATGTTTTAATATTGCTTACTTTAATTAATTTATAAATTAAATCTAAAATTTATTTTAATTTATCGGTTATATATTTGTGCGTAATTTAATTTATTTTGCACCGTAACAGTAGTCATCAAAATTTAAATGCTCAACTGAATACAATTCTTAAGTTTTAGTAGTATCGATTTAGAATAAATTAGCGATATAATTAATATTAAATTTAATCAAATAGTCTTTAAATCAAGTTATTATCTTACTCTTAATTAAATATTGGATAAGTCGTTTGATTCATCCAACATTGACGTTAACAATTTTTCAATATCAAAAACTTATAAAAAAATGAGCTTTTTAATGTATGCACAGAGATTAGAATAAAAGGAGTCTTTTATATTTTGTTGTTTTGTTTAGTGTCTAGTGTATATAGATTCACAATAGCTGATAATATGTGACATTTAATACAATGTGCAATTGTACCAATGTCGATAATCCATTCACATATTCCTTACAAAGTCATAATGACTTTTGCGACGCAGTGTGAATATAATATCGAGTATTATTTTCATTCGATAATATAAATAATTATGAATACATATAGAGCATTTATTGTTATAAGCTTCTACGTAAGCAGTTTGCGATAAATTTTAAACAAGGCCATATTTACCTAAATGAATCATAAATGATTTTTACCCAGAAAATGCTGTGCCATATAACTTTCAATTTCTTTGAAATTCTTCATGCCATATATATTCTTACACAGATAATTATCCGGATATTCAACTAAAGAATAAAGTTCTCCGCGTTAGATCGTTATTTCCGAGCGTTACAGCTTCTCACATAATTACTTTACGCGATTACACAGATTAAATTCACGTTAAGTAGGAAATTCTCAAACTTTCTAGACTTTAACTATATTTATCGGTTACTCCGAGCGTATTTATTTATTCATTTAAGCTTACGTTTATCTTTCGCGCAAAAACAACAAGCTGCAGAGCGGTAGCAGACATTTTTGCTGCTCCGCTGAATAAATTTACATCGCATCGCGCGACGCAACAATCATATAGCCGGGCGGTCAAAGAAAATCTGCAATACTTTGCCAAAGTGCAAATTTTTTCAAACGCTGACCACCGAGAGGCTACTGCGATGCCCAAAAAGTTTCGAGCGTTTATTCAAATGGGAGCTTATTGCAGTGCGTCGCAAAAGTTGGATTGAACGATGAATAAAACAGCGGGGCTCTCTGGTTGTTATGCAATCGTACGTAATCGTTTATTGCTGGTGTTTTACTCGAACAAGTTGAAGTTGTTTTGATGAATTTTTCAAGTTTTTTAGATATTTTAAAATTTGGATGAAACGTAAAAATGTTTTGAATAACAAAACTTGAAATTTAATTCGAATTAGCTTATATTTATAGAGAGTTGAGAAACCTGATGCGCGTGTACCAAGTTAGCAACTGATGCGTCTCACGCATCACTGAATCGCACCAGTATTTTGATATAAACTTGGATTCAATATACCTTCTCTGCTTACGCTCCATGTATTGCTTATAATTAATCGAAGTACCAGACATTAATAAAATTGATAATACATTAATTAAATGAAAAAATTTAAAAGTGGTATCCCATTATAATCAACATGCACAGTTTAGGTCAACAACTTACGGTACACATTATAAAAATTATAATTACACATTGAGAATAAAAGTGCCGACGTTGCAAAATTCGCTTGTAAACACAATTTTTTCATCGGTGCTCAAGGGGGAATCATTAATCAATTTACCAAATAATACCAGTGTGCACGACACAGAACTGCAATACTGCAAGTCGTGTGGGAGAATTCAACAAGTTGAAAATCCACGAACAGATCGATAGACGTAGGAGGTGAAGATGGGGGCAGGGAGAAGCGAGCGAGATGCAGGATAGTGATTCGCGGGAGCGAGCCAAGGAATGAAGGTGCTATAATGAGATTCGAGCGAACGGCGAGAGCAAGAGAGATATAAAGAAAAAGAGAGAGAGAGAGAGCAGGAGAAAGGGAAAGAGAAGCGAGAAAGCCATTACTCACCGTTCGCGCGTATTGCGGCACTCCTCATCGTCCTCTTCCTCGATGTCGTGGAGCCTGGGGCTGAGCCGGTGCTGGCCGCCCCCCTCGTGGCCCCCGTCCTCCCCCTTTACGTCTTCCTCGTCGTCCTCCTCCTCGTCCTCCTCGTCTTCCTCCTCCTCCTCTCCCTCCTCGACGTCGCCGAGGTATTCGTCGAGATCGGCGCGCTGATCCTCCAGCGCCCCTTTAGTCTTGATGCACAATTTCTGCTTAGGCGAGTCGGACTGTTGCTGATCGCGAGACTGCAGATGCTGCAGCTCCTGCTGCTGCTGCTGGTTGAGCGGCTGTCGCTGGAGGAGCTGCGCGGAGGGCTTGTCGGCGGCAGCCAGATCCGTCGGGGCGGCCGCCCCGGCGCCACCGCCGCCGCCGCCGGCGCACGGCAGGCAGCAAGACAACGCGCCCCCCACCTCGCCGCCCTAACGCCACTCGGCGCGGAACAACATATACGCCTCTCTCGTGCGTCGCGAGCTCTCTTTTTCTTTCCCTCTCTCTCGTGGGTATCTGTGGCTGCGGCTGCAGTTGCAAAGTTGCGCACGCCGACGCAAGGCGCTGCGTTCCGACTTTGCGCTTTCGAGGCTTGAATCAAGACTCGGTCTTGATGTTGACGCCGGTGTCCGGTGCTGATTTGTTGATTATAGTCTTGACTGAGACTGCGAATTTTGGTGTGTCGTTTTTACCTTGGTAATGGGCAGTCTTAAACTAGATTTACTTGACCGTGGTCAACTCTCTTCTTTGAATTCTAATAACGCGCCAGTCTTGATCAACATGAGACCGACTCTCCTTTACCAAACGTACGCGCACTATTCAGTCTTGACGGAATCCCGCAAAGCCCGAGTGTCTCTCAAAATCTTCACGACTCAGTCTTGACCAAAACGTTTCGCTCCTCTCCCCTCTCCTAATAATTTCAGTCTTAACGAAGGTTAGCATTAGTCCCGGTCTCGCTCTTCTCAGCAGAAGCGCACCCCAGAGACCGAGAGATCGAACGTGTGCCGAGTTTACGGATAATTGGAGCAGATGGCTCGCGGGGTGAGGCGAGAATGTGAGAGTGAGAGAGAGAGAGAGAAGCGCGCCGGCTTTAACGACTGACGCGTCTTGTACGTATAGCAGCAGTAGCGGAACGACGACTAGTGATAGAAAGAGAGAGAGTGGGAGAAGTTCCGCTGCGAGTTCGCGCGCTTCGTATCTCTCGTTCGATCAGCGGGGCAAGAGTTTCCGCGAGTCTCGGAGATTGTCGCGCGCCACCCACTTTACTCTTGGCTCTTCAACGAGTACGTGTATACCCGTCGGCCAGGTGAAAAGTTTTTCTTTTGCCTCTCCTCTTCAAGGATCTTCCATTTTCTCCAAGCGCGAGTGAAAGGAGAAAGAGAGGGAGAGAGAGAGAGAGAGTTGACTCTAGCCTGCAGCTTGCACGCGTATACGAGCCTCGCGGGTGCAGTCTACTCAATCGTTTCTTCTTCTTCTTATCGAGGCGCGAAACGCGTCACGCCACATGTCTTCCTTGCGCCCGCGCGCTGTCTATCTTGGTAACTATTTTAAGAGCCTAGATACGGAGAGGCAGAGAGACCGAGAGAGGGAGAGAGAGAGAGAGAGGGAAGAGAGAAAGAGCCAGCGATGAGTTAACGCGGAACGAGGCGGCTCGAAAATAGCAGCGCAGTCCGCTTGGCCATCGACTCTCTCTCCTCTCTCCGTGCCTGCTTTGCGAGCCTTTAAAACGAGCGATCGAACCCAAAGAGAGTTCGACACTTTTCTCTTTTTCGCTTCTCCCTTTCTCTCTCCGTCCGCTCTCGAAATATAGGAGAGCCACGTGCGCGTGCAGAGAGGCGGAAGTCGGTCACTCCTGTTTGTTTATCGCTGCCAGCACGAGGTCCGTGCCCGCGCGTTTTCGTTTCTTCTTTTTTTTTCTCTCTCTCTCCCACACTCAAGAGGCTCTCCCGGCTATGGCGACTGCGAGACTTCCTTCAGGGCGATGCTTCCTCCTCCTCTTCCCCGTCTCTTCTTCTTCTTCTTCCTCTTCTTCTTCCTCTTCTTTCTTCCGGCGCGAACGGCGACGATTGTATATTGGGTGCGATGTATGCGTGTGCGAGAGCGATTTTTGTACAACGTGGTTGAGCGTTATTATTTTGGTTATTTGCTTTGGTTATTTGTATTATAGACGATTTTATTTGATGATATGAGGGAGAGAGAGAGAGACGTTAATTGTACACGGCTTTGGTATTTAATTGTGATTGTCGAGCGTAGAGGTATGGTGTCAGCGCAGGTGTGAGAGATGTTTGGCACTGCACAGAGTTAAAACACAACACGCTGGTTACATGAGGATTATCGATTATCAATGATCAAAAGTTTTGCTATTATGTATATGCATGTGTATGTTTGTGCATTTATTGATGTGTGCCTATGTACGTGTCTGTATGGACATGTATGTACTTGTGGGTGAGCGTTATTGACTGTCATGAAGGGCAGGACGTCGCTTTCTTTGCTTTTGCATATATATTATGGCTGAATCGAGAGACAATGGATATATGGTGAAGGGATTTGTCAGAAAGTTTAGCGCCCTCAGGGAGAGAGGATTTCGAATGAGCCCCCAACGACGAGCGTATATATTCAGGATCGTAATTTTGGCACAACAACATTGCTGCGCTGTATAGTCACTTGACGTGAGCAGTGCGCGAAGAGGAATTACTATATTACATGTCAACTGTGACTGGGAAGGTTTTAGCGAGGGCGTTTTCGTTGAAGTAACTATTGAATTCCGGAATTCTGTGAGGGGATTTTCATTTGTTCGTATCGTAATTCCTTTTCGCGTGTGTGTCTTGTTGAAGATAAAGGGAGCTTCCGGCTTTTGATTCGATTTAAAAACAATTCGATCTGCTTGGTCCTTTGAAAGTTAATTAGTCGCTAAAGATTGGGACTGTAAGCTTTAATCTTAGTTACTAACTGTTTGGATTTAGCGAAATTAAATAAAATTCGTGTTAACGCGGAATTAAAGATAAAATGTATTAAATTAAGAAAATGTAATGAATGTATTAAATCATAATATATCCAGAAATATCAAATTTGAATCAGTAAATACAACATGAAAATAATGTAATAAATGAAAATAAATGAGTAAATAAATACATTTATAGTATCATTTAATATATAAATATATTTTCTTTATAATAACCGGGAAAAGGAATGACATTTCAAAACATTCGTATCATGAAAGTCTGTTTGAACTTGCCTTTTTCTACTTAAACAAGTAGAAAACAAACATATGATTTTTTATTTCAAAATAAATAAAGGTAAATTCTTAACATTGTCATTACGATTGATTTTTCCTACATTAGTATATTATATATGTATAGCTAAATTAATATTATTTTTATTCACTAACAAACCAAGTTCTTTAAAATTCACTTTGTTGATAAATGTTATCTTCTAACTTCTCACCAGAACTTAGAAAGATTTAAAAAGTTTCCTCTAAAAAACTACTGAATTTAAACAATACAGTTCGCTAGTGATCGAGAATCATAACATTTTTTAAATTTACAATTATTGTTGGTAGGAAACAAGGTCAATAACTAAACTTCAACAATTAAAAAAAAACCTTCCACAAACAACAGTATCCTCTTTAAAGTAATCGACGGCTCTCCGTTTATTTCGAAAACGGCACACACGCAACAGCCCGACCGCAATCAATAACTTTATCTGCAGCCCCAACAAACTATCATCTCCTCGGCAAGTCCAGCTCTTCGATAAATACAAAAAGTCCACGTTGCCGTACCTTATTAAACGTCGCTCTTCGTAAACCGAAAGAGAAAAAGGCTAGCGTCCGCACGTGCGTCGCCGACGCAATACTCTTACACAAGCGAGCGAAAGAAAAACAAACGCGACGTAAACGTGCTTTTGCCGATAGTACAGCAAAGAGATACTTCATGATCGGCCAAAATCAATCGACACTCGAGAGATAAGCAGCGAAATGAACAGATCGCGTGACGCGCGCGCGGAACAACGCAGTGCTTGGGTATAAATATAAAAGCGATCATCTTGGTGGTGAGAGAAAGAGTTTAGAGGAGGATAAAACAGAGCGAACGAGGCGAGCAGGGATGAATTTCGTTGAGCCAATTTGGCAGAGGCTCACGGCTCGCTGTGGCATTATCGGTCACTCGTGGCCGGCTCCCCTACGAATCGATGTGTAAACGAGATTTAGCTTTGACTGTACGTGTTTGGACGGGGAGCGTGACGGGCAAGTAGAAAAACTGGGCTGACTTGCGAGCCGCATGTATTTTGATTCTTGATATTTTTTCTTTTTTGGAGGAAATTTTAGATGAGGAAATTAGCGGTGATGGTTATAATGAAAGGTTCGTTAAATTTTACGCTGGAGTTGATAAAAGAAGTGGACAATCAGATAGTTATTAAAAGATTATGCATCTAGAAAATTAATGAAAAATTGATACTAGTATGTTATATATTTGTAATCATTAATTATTACAAATTAATTTTACTCATTGTCAGCTCGTAATGTTTTTAATTAGTCAGCAACTGAACTTTAATGTTTATGCAAATCGATTTGTTTGTACAAATTTTAGTACAAATTTTTATTGTACTTTCTAATTTATAGTAAATTAGTAAATTAATAAAATTAAATTTACCTATTCATATATATTAAGTATTCCGAAAGGTAGTTAAAAGAGTTTTAATTTACATTAAATTAATAAATAAAAAAAGTTATATTTTTTGAACTATTTTTCAAATAATAGTTGGTATTCTACACTTTGTCTAACCTATTTTTATAGTTTAATTATACAGTTTAATTACAGGGAAAATTTAATTACAAAGGAGAATTTCACGGTATAGAATTTCCAACCCTTAAAACAAAACCTCATCAAACTATACATAATTGTTCAAAACATGAAAGAAAATAATTTAATCTAAATAAAATACCAATAATTCAAATCATTCTACTCATTTTATTTGCCTCAGTTTCTCTTAAATTATTTTACTTTAACATCTATGAAATTGCGAAAACTTCATCATCAAATCTTTGTCATGAAAAAGGTAATTGCAAAATCAATATTTACAATAGTGAATTTTACTTAAAAAGAGAGTTTTTTTGTAATTTATTTGCCTTTCAAGAAGGTCAATGAATAGGGTAAAATTGAACTGATGAGATTAGTCTGATAGTCAGCTGGCCAATGCGAAGTTCAAATCTAGAATGCCGTCTCTTCTTTTCTCTTACTTTATCGCAGTTCAGACTTTATATATGGACCTTTCTTTCTTCTCTACTACGTGGTGACTACGTGCCAAGCTACTGAAGCGCCTATCGGTTGAAGCCCGTGCTGCGCATAGTGCTCTTTTCATTACGTCCCAATCTCATCAAGATTTCGTGCCATAAGTATAGTTAGTAGTATTAAGAGCAAAACGATTTATTAATAGTTTATGTCTGGCGGATGCTCATAACTTTCAATTCAGTATTGCAAAATTATAAGAAAATATTTTATTTGGAAATCATTGTTATCAAATTTAGCTTGAACATATGATAAATCATTTTTAAATTTTATAAGACATCATTTTATATCCCGAATTATTTTTATATTCTTCTTAGACCGAAGCCTCGTGACTAAAACGACAGCTTTTTCATGTTTTCAGAAGAGAAAGTCTATAGTTTAAAGCTCTAGTATGATGGTATGTAATTCGAAAGCTTTCTCTGCAGGTCACGATTCCATTACACCTCTAATGTACGTTCTTTTTCAAAAAGACTAACGTATCCGACAAAATATATAACTAAAAATTAAATTACAGTTATATTTTTAAAACTTATTCCAGCCGGAGTTCCTTATCCTACATTTTTACACCGAACTTATGTTTATTCCCCGGTGACTTTGAGATTTACGCGCACGAAAGAAATATTCTTTACACGCGGCATACATTCAAATAGCCGAATTTACGTAGACGCTTTTCGTATCTAATTTTATGCAAACGGGCGCCTATATAAACGATGAATTTTTTAACAAAACCTTTTTTCGCGCACACAGCTGGATTTCTCGGCTGCGAAAAAAAAGTAAACCCAGAAAGCTCGCCAACAGCGCGCTCGGTTCCCGTAAAAGAGAACTCTGAGAACTTTCTACCCCCGAGCAGTATTCTCCGTTCTCGCTCTATAGAAATTTCACCGTAATAAAGCCTTTGGCTAAAAATAAAGAGTATGGTTTTTTAATTCGAATGAAATATTAATAGAGATTTGAACTGATACATTATAAAACATTTTACGCCTCCATTGATTTCGACGAAGTGGGCGTCAGTTTTAAATGGAATATTTAATTTGCTTTTTTTGAAACAGTCAGTAGATAGTAACACACAGAGGGTGCATTTATTTTAGTTATGTATAAAATATAAAGTAAATATAAGTTGCATTGTTAGTGTTGAAGACTAATAATTGACTATACAACCTAATCATAAAACTTTGGAATATGTATCGCACACTTCAAACTGAGTATTACAAATACAATTTTCTTATCCGCCTTGAATTATCACACCAAAAAGAATCATTCTCCTCCTTGGAAGAACCAAAAATACCTTGCGTGCCTCATAAAACTTTCATTTCCCAAGATCTAACGGCCTTATTACCATTTCCCAGCAGAAATCGACACGGGAACGAAATCAGTTCCATCTTTTTCGCGTCGCTCTCCTTTTCAGCCGAAAGAAACCACCGGACGCGCTGCCAGCCCTTCCCCTAGCTCGGGAGCAAAATCTACATCCGCAAAGGCCAGAGGGCGGTCGGATGCGACTGAATAAATAACGCGTCTCGGCCTTTCGGAGAGAAAACTATCTTCGGATAAGAAGCCGAGGAGCGGATACCTGGATATAAGAAGGAAGCGACGCGGAAATATTCGTTTCCTGTGCGAAATCCGACGAGAGAGGAGGCTGGATCACACAAGGGCGGCTTGTAATTCAATGTAAGCCACTCGACTTTGTTAAATTAAATTTTTGGACACGAGAGCCATTCTTTCTCTCGGAGCAATTTTTTTGCGGCCTTTGACGAGGCCGTTTCATTTGGATTCTTTTGGAATCGTTGGTGAGCTTTTTTGTGCGGGGACGAAAAAAATTCTTTAATTAAGCGGGCGAAGCGCGGAGAAAATGAGGAATACTGGCCGGGAATACTGAAGCGCTTTCTTAAAGTAAACTTCGGGTCGTATATTTCTTTTCGCACTCTTTCTAATTTTCCAATATTAGCGCTGGTATATTTAAAAGCTCTAGTTTCATTTTTAAGCTGGAAAAAAGTTTTTGCGAGAGCGCGTTTAATTTTAAATGTTTATTTATGTCAGTGATATTGAAGTTGATACAAAGAAG
>UELX01000920.1:0-56419 GCA_900480035.1 Eupelmus urozonus
TTTTTTGATCGTTGACCCACCCTAATATTTTGCAGAGATTATCGTATAGATCCTACAAACAAAATACTTCAGTTTTACGCAAAAATATTGGCATTCGATTTTGCGAAAGTACGTCCTTAAATTATAGCAAACTATAGTCCAATCGCGTAATTGTTTTCAATACTAAATAATCAGCCGATAATTAAAAATCTCTTCGGAGCAATAATCATTTCCCAAACGATCAAACAAAACTCCCGAAAATCATAAACAGACCATCCCTTCCAATCCCGAGAGCAGAAAAACTCGATCCTCAAACCATAGGGGCGCATCATCCTTCTCGAAAAACTCTCCCACCCCGCGAGCTTCTCACCATCATCATCTCGTCGAATCCTCATTATACTCTCATGGAACAGGCCCCAGGCGCGCATACAAAATAGAGAAAAGAAACCCTCTCTCCCTCCCTTCCTCCCCAGTTTTTCCCGCGAGCGACAGAAGAAGCGGACAAAAACATTCTCGCGTCAGCGCAGCAGCGCGCATGCACACGCGCACACATAGGCAGGAAGTGGCTCGTTGAAGGCGCGAGAGGCGGAGAGAAAGAGAAAGAAAAGTTCGTAGGAGAGCTGGCTCCAGCCTCCGATATTGAAGGAGCCACTGGCAGATGTTCCAAAGCACCAAGGGAGAGATACACGCCGAGCCGCTCTGCGATCCTGCTCTGCTGCCTGTATACGGGATTCTTTTTTCTGCGGGGGTGCCGTCGCCGGGGGATCTATAGGCTTTCAGGATATATAACGTAAGTTGTCTGTTTTTTTCTTCATTTTAGTTATTGAGATAGTGGATTTTAATGTTGTTATGGTTTTTTATACAGTTTTGATTTTGAAAAGTTGGCGGGTTTACGGGTTTATTTAACTTTCAAAGCGCGAAAGGGAGAATATTGGAAGGGTAACGCGCGCGCGATGGTTTATAAATGTTTTTATTAAAGATGCGGATTGGCTGATTTTCCTGGTGCATATTCCTTTTAATTGTTTTATTTAACTAATGGATGCACGTTTTATAGACCGAAAAACTAAACTTAATTCCACTCTTTTCGTGTTACTAAGAAATTTATTTTTTAATGTTGAAAGCTCCCGTCATTTAAGGAAACAGGTAGAAACTTAAACTTTAGCTAATTCATTTTAAGATGTATTGTTTTCTTATGGTGCAAATTAATAAAACATGCGATTTATATTAAAAACTCGAAAACTAGATTAGAAGTCTCCGGTTTTCATTATTTATACGAATCATCACAAAACTCTAGTTCAGAATAAAAGAAATTAACAGTCATTAATTATTTGTGAATACATATTCCTTTTTAATTATTCTATTATTTAATTCTGGTATATCTACAGTATACCAGATATAAGTATATTTTTGGCAAATCCGGGATATGTTATCCTTTTTAATAATTTACTCAATATCTCTATGCGAAATTTTCGAATTCACTATTCTGGACTTTCTATAAAAATGACATATGATTATAATTTTTTAATTTTTTGAAATATCAAAATTTTGTTAGTTATAAAATTGTAATCAAATGCCATAGAGATTTCAGATTTCAGTTTTCGCATATAGAGATATAGTGTATGCAAATTAAATATTAATCGTTGTAATCGATCAAGTCATGCTTTCTGCTAAAAAAAGGATTATTAGATTTTAAATAATTTTCGTATATAATTAATTTAAGTTTACATTTTATTTTTTGTATAAATGTAATTGAAAATCTGAAATCTGTTGTAATCTGAATTCTAATAGTAATTGGAGTTACATCGTTACTCCCTGGAGCCACATAAAAACATACATAAGATTTACTTCTATATAATTACAGTACTTGAGAGAAAAATGTAGTAAGCATTCAAGCGGGCAAGGGCAGTTCGGATAATTGCTTAATTCGGCATTTTCATTTGAAATCGCCGCGGGCACTGAATGCGCACGATAGCGCAAAAAAGAGTATAACGATAGCTAATAGCGCGGCAATAAAACGCAATTACACAGACAAACCCAAGAAAGTAACGGAACTTCTTGGAATCTCCGCGCAGTTAAGCTCATTTCAATGTACCTACATTCTACAGTTTTTTTTTTTTCTAAAAAATCCTTTGTCGAAATACAAAATTAGGCTCGTTAATTGTTCTCCTTTCTAAAAGCAAGCTTTACGGTACCCGCGGACATCCGATTAAAACAGCGAAGATCCTTAAAGAAAATTTAACACTCTCGCGACGAAATATAATTTTTAACTTAAAACTCAAGCCGAATACACACAGACGATCTAGACAGAGGGCAAAAAGCAGCATATATCGCCGGTGGCAGCGTAGCGGCCGTATACTTTTCTCTCACATATGATCAATAAATTCCCCTTCTCACGACGCCGCACATGTTCACCGTAACGCGCGCATATATACAGATAGGAGCGGGCGAAAGGCAGTCCGCACTCGCGCATATACCCATATTATACGTCAGTCGCGTACGAGCAGCAACGCACTACGGGCGCGCCAAGTGGCTCAAGGCCAGATATACTCCACAGAGCCAGAGAGCCGAAGAGAAAGACGGACGAGCGCCGAGCTCTAATGTGTAAACAGCAAAGACCGCCTGCTGCTGCTATTGCGGCACTGCACTGCCTAGTAATCTCACTTTCTTCTATTTTTTTTTTATTTTACTTAGCGGGTAGTATAAGAGTGCGATTTTGTGTTTCTTGATTTTCTTAGCTCCGTTTTTCGTTTTGGAGTGGCTGTTACGTGAGCGCGAGAGGAACGTGGTAACGCGTGTAGGCGCGATGCGTTATCGAAAAAATAGACCGTGGGAGTTAAATCGAGTTAGGCTGTTTTGCGGCTCGTGCGCGCGCCTGCGGTACTTTTTTTTTCGTTCGGTTCTGGTAAGCTGCTGCTGAGGATTGCAGTTTTTTCTCGCGCTCAGAGGATTCCAAGTGTAATTGGCCATCTGTCAAATTGTGCTTAATTTTTTAATGAATTAAGGAAAAGATGGAATCGATTAAATGATTTAATGAATGATTGAATCTGACGATTTAATGCTTATAAGATTGTTTTTTTAAGATTTAAAATTAAATAGATAATTCAAGACAGCAAGTAAATTTGAATAAATAATTTATTGTCAAACAATTTTCAAAACTATTTATTAACAGAACTAAAATATTTATTAAATGTATTTTTTATTAATAAATTTAAAATCTTTAAACATCTGTTAATGATAATATCCTCTTTTCAGAGCTTAAATTTTATGGATGGTAAGGAGGCATGCATGGATTATGCAAGTAAAGAGCTACTTGGAAGGTACTTGAGATACAAGATGAAAAATTCAATTTAATCAAAGTGGTTGTGTCATCGAATGAATCAACTTACACTGCACAGAGTAAATCCTTGCCAAGATACTTGAGATGTTAAGAAAATTTTGCAGAGGTGTCAAAAATGTCGAAGCAGGACCAACACTTGAAAGTAATAAGAGAAGAGTTTCTTCGAATAAGCGAAGAATATCTCAAACAAGGAGCTACTATAGCAGATTTAAAACTCGCCTGCGGTTTAGATACAAACAAAAATAATAATAAATCTGTCTTTCGCTTCATTTACAATAAAAAATTAATTCTAGTTATTCTGCTGCCAATACTATACGGTGTGATTGTTGAACAAGCTGGTATTGATTTTGTGATCAAATACACAAAAGGTACAAGGTGTTTAATACCAAACAACTATTTAGTATGGGAATTTACAAGGCCTGTTTCAAATTGCGATTTTTGTCGAGGAGTCAATTCAGCTATAGTTTTAGATAATGTGACAAAGGAGGAATTTAAAAAGTATGCCTATTCATCAAAGCCAATAATTGTAAAGAAAGCTGCTAGCCACTGGTTGGCTTCCAAAGTTTTTAGCCTACACTTCTTCCGTAGCTTATATGAACAAATACCAGGTGCCTATGAATCCGTCGATGAAGAATGTCAATTTTTGCATTTTCGAAGCAATTTTGTCAATCTTAAAGAAGTATTTTCTATGAGTGAGGAAAGAGCTATGAATTTACCAGGTCAAGAGTCATGGTATATTGGATGGAAAAACTGCCATCCTCAAATTATGGAAATAATGAAAAAATTCTATCAGCCACCTCACTTTTTACCTGATGACGCAGAAATGCCTAACACAAATTATATATTTTTGGGTTACGACCAAGGTGCCAACATGCATGTAAGTAATAAACATAGATATTTAATATTTAATTAACTTTTTTTGCTATTAATATATTTTTATATAAAATAGACATTTCTAAAAGCACATAATTAAAATTTCAGCTTGATTACATTTCTCGGCTTATGTGGCAAGGTCAAATTATTGGTAGTAAAACATGGACTGTTGCACCTACACCTGAATGCGACCATGTTTGTGAACGATTTAGCTTTTTTGTCGATACTGGAGATATAATATTACTTGATACTAGGATATGGTACCATGGCACACAAGTGGAAAATGGACAGTTTAGCTTAACTGTCACTTCCGAATATGGGTAGACTGATTTCTTGGATAAGATGCCATTAGATTTTGTATATATGTAGAATGTTTTTAATTGCCTAGATTGCTTGACGAGTAATCATGAGTCTTATATTTTTAAAATTTTGACTTAGGTTTTATTGACCTAAGGCAATTTTATAAAAACTTACCAGAAACCTTGCCATAAATTATTGTTAATGATATAGGATTTTATTGTTTATTTTTAATAATTTAAGAATTATTGAATATTTTAATTATTAAATCTTTATTTCTGCAATTTCTTTTTAAAATTGCCATAGAAATTTTATTTATAATTGACATAATTGTTTTTTATAATTTATTATTTTAAAGCTTTTAAGAGCCTACGTTTTGTAGAATGAAAGAATAACAGAAAGGTAAATACAATCAATATATATAATTCCAATTAATAACCAAATACTAACATTAAAGTGCCAAAAAATTATTCACATTGATAAAGTATTGATAAATTATGCGATAAAAAGACAATTGCAATGTCAAGTCAATTGCTTGCTGCCATATTTTTTGCTTTGCACAGCAAAAGACTTAAATCATTATCAAAATTATGAAAAACTAATTGTAACTCGTGAAAAAAATATATAAAGCGAATATTAAAGTATTTACCATACAAGCAAAACACTTTTAAACCATATTTTAGCTAGTCGCCAATCAAGATTTTTATTTCAAGTACTTGTAAATAGGTCCTTATAAGACTGAAAGTACCTATAAGTCGAAAAAATTTTAAGCCCCAAAGCATGTATATTATAAGATGAAATCAAAATTGTTAATTTTCTATTTTTTACATTTAAACTTTGCTACAGATCTCCTAAGATTATCTTGTATCAATAAATCTTTTAATAAGAGTATACTGTTCAATAAAAATTGTTGAAATATACAAAAATTATTGTTATTTTTTTTTTTTACTTTTCTCAATAACGATTGAGAAACTAAATGCGTTATTTTTATGCATTTGTCTTTTATTTCTGCACGTACATCAGACTTTAACATTGCTTAAAACATACAACAACAAATAGACTGCAATACAAAGTCAAATACACAATTTTATACACAACAAGTAACGATGTATACTTGTGAATTTTCAAAAGATTCTCTTTTGATTGTGAAAAAAAGTAAAGTGAACGAGTCGAATAATAAGAAAAATCTACAATACTGCATTAAATGAGAGAAAAAGAAAACGATTGAGGAACGTTGTAAAAATAATACAATAATTAATTACTTTTGTTTTTTCCCGTAAGAAGTATGTGAATTATCACACTACTTGTAAATGCAAAAGTTGTTAGAATCAAATGTGTTAAAAATACGCTGGAATGCTAAGGATATAACATTTTTCTAAGCATTAAAAAGTATAGCGCTACAAAAATAACAACATTGATGCCTTTTGTTTTTGCTTAGCATGTAACATATTCCGTGAGGGGAGAGTGAATGAAGTCTTGCCTCAAGCGTCCGTTGCCTTCATTGATCTTTTTTCTCCGTTGCTTGCTGAAAACTCGGCGGACTTTCCTGTAAATACAATTAAAAAATTTAGTTCCTGTATCGGCGATTTGAAAACTAAACGAAATTATTTGTAAAAATATCAAACTTACGTAGTATGCAGGTGGTGGAACGTAAGCACACTGTGGCCTGTTAGGATCATAATAAGCACTTTGCGCAGCTTCTGCAGCCTTTGCATCTATTGAAAACCGTTAAAAATCATATTACTTTTTTTATTGTAAAATTAAAATAAAAATAATCAATCCTTAAAAACTTAATCATTATTGCATTTTTTACAATAATTTTTTTTAATGCCTAAAACTTTAGAAAACATCAATATATTTTCCAAATTTTAATTTCCATTAAAAAGTTAAATAAAATTTTTCCATAAAATCAATAAAAAAAATAGAGAACTAAGATAAAAACATATCTTTGAGCTGTGTTAGTTATTAATATTTTGAATTCCTATAAGTACTTTTAGTATTATAGTAATAATTATTAGGAAAAATAAAAAAGAAAGTGAAATTTTATAAAGATTATTAGAAGTATTTTCTACATCTTGATAAACGTGTTATGGAAGAGTTTGAAATCATTTTGAAATTTGATATAAGGATTGCAAACTCAAGGAGAAAATATTTTCCTTAAAGTTACCACACTATTACAGCATTTCAGATCTTTTCACCTTTATTAAAACTAAAAAAGTACATTGATATCTTCTTTAAATAAAAATTACTTTAAAACTACTCTTTATATCAAGAACTTTAACAAGTTGCAAACAAAAACGAAAGTGAAAGTTAAACTATGCAACAATCACGGAAAAAATTCAGAGTCTTTCAATTTTGATCAAAATCTATGTGTGAATCATTTCCAACACACAACGTAATATCTTTAAAAATTCAAGGATCAAGAACTTCGCACTTTACGCTCTACACCTTCTTGTGGACTTTTCGTCCCGCCCGTGGCTTGAGTAAAAATTTGCTCTTCAAATCTAATAACAAGTTCACATGTTTATTTAGAAATCGTTGTATTCGACGCAAAAATTTTATGAATAATGCATATTTTTCGAATAATTTAGCGCGTTTATTTTTAACCAGTGACGCGCGGTATTATTAATATAGGTGCGCGCGAACTCTTTAAAATGTATTTTCTAAAAATCTGAGAGCTCAACTCTTTTTCATCTCGAATAATAACAAAAGTTTATTATTTATACAACAATAAATGGACATAAGACTGTAACATTGCATAGACATTGAAACAATCACCCAAACTATTATTTTAAAAAAAGTGACATTCACCAACACCAGCTAGAAACTCGCAAACTATCCGAACAAAGAAACGAGTCCACAAGAAGATTTAGAAGGCAATTTTCCAGAAAAATAATACCACGCACAAGGAGCCACCTTCGTTGCACTAAAATTGCTTTTCGTTGGCATAGCTAGACTGGCGCGCACTTTAAAAGAAAAGCTACTCTTATTTCGCGACAAGAAGAAGATTCTCTGTTCCAGGTCGCGCCACAGCCTCGCAGCATCCTCCAGCAAAGAGACCAAGCGAAATGAAAATGTAAGGCCTGACTTCCAGTTTCAATGTCAGACGAATCTTATTATAATAAAAGGCTCCTCCGAAATTGCAAATCTGAGAGTATCGCGCACTCACGGGCAGCGGTCCGCAGCAGACCGCGACTATGACTAAACTATGAGATAATAAGCGCTTGCCGAGAGCCGCAGTGAAAGCCGGTCCGCGGGTCAGCCGTGAGCCTCTCTCTCTCTCTCTTTCTCTGTCGGTGTATGGGTCTGTGAGCGAGCGCGCTTATGCAATGCTCCGTTATTACATAATATTCAAAACATTTCTGAGCTCGCGTGAGTGTGTGTGCGCGTATATGTAAAATTGCTAAATTGCCGATGGCGCAAGCAAGTTCGCGCGCGCGCGTTGATCACAAAACGGCCAATTAGTTCCTTTTTCTCTTACTCTCTATCTCTCTCTCTCTCTCTCTCTGGTCTTAGATCGCGTCGGCATAGGTAGAACGAGAGAATGTATGTAACTTTTTGAGAGGTTTCTTAAATGAAAAGAACAGCATTAATAGTTATGTGGTAGTATTTTAATTATGACAAATAGATTTTTCTTTTTGGTTTAGGTAGTATATATATATAAAGATTTGATCGCAACAACAGGGTAATAACAGTCGATGTACTACATTTTACAAGAAAACGCTTATTGCATTAAATCGATTTTTTTTTCTTTTTTTTTTTTAGAGAACTTCTTTGTCGTTGAAGTTTGGAAAGAATATAAAATACATTCTTATGAATAGCTTAAATACAATAGAATATATAAAAGTATAATAGAAAATTTACGTTAGAACGAGAGCGGCCAAAATAAAGGTAACAAGTTTGGCTGATAAGGTGGGAAATTGATGAAATTTAAATGAAGTTTTTCTGATGCTCAAAAATGATCAATGAATTTCTGATAGAGTAGAGGCAGTAGTGAAATATAATAATAGCTATCATATAAAAGATAATATAATATTTATTAGACAATACATTTTTAAAAACGATTTAAAAATTTGTTTACATAAAATTGAATAATGTGGTTTTTAAATAATTTTTAATTTTTAATAAATGCCAATACTTTACTGACACAATACGTTTACATAAACATCAGCTTAATAGCTTAGTATTAAAAAAAATATAATTTTTATGTTTCTTTGGCATCAAAAAATACATATAATGTAAAAATTTAAGGAACATTAATAATAATCTTAAACAGCTAATAAGTCTTAAACAGTTTTCTTTTAATCAATAGCTTATCAGATAAAATACATCAAATAAATTTAAAAAAAAATGTCTGACTTCTCTTAAAAATTATCATGTAGTTCTCACTACTGCCTTTACCCTACAAGGATGCAATTTAAAACAACAAAAATTAAAATCTAACAAGAAAAAAACATGTTAAAACAAAAAGAAATGCCTTGAAAAATCGATCTATAAGATCGAGTTTAGTAAGGATTAGGATAGGGATAGGCGCCTGGCTGGCCGTAGGGTCCCGGCTGACCGTAAGCTCCTGGCTGAGTAGGATAGGGTCCCTGATGCTGCTGAGGAGGATAGGTACCCGGCTGCGCCGGATAACCCTGTGGCTGACCGCCGTAGGCAGAGTACGGCGGGGGATTCGCAGTATAGCCCGGCTGGCCCGGTGGATAATTGGCTGGAGAAGGGTACACACCTGCTTGGGACATCGGCGGCTGGCCGTTGTAGTTGGGATTGGCCCAGCCGGGCGCCCCGTTCTGCTGGACGTGATTCATCGGCGGCTGCTGCATGTGCTGAGGCGGCGCACCGCCCCAAGCGCCCGGCTGCGGCTGATGACCCCCGTAGCCTTGGTAAGGCGCATTCACGCCTGGATAAGGCGGCGGCATGTCTGTCATGAACACGCTGTTCGCTGCAGGGGAGAGGAAAATGTTTATGTTAGTTGCAAGTTGGCGTTTGTTACGTATGCGATTTTTAAAAAGAGGTGTTGATTTAAGATTGCAGATGCTTTTCGTGCATTTTCATTGAAAACTTATAAGGTTTCGGTGTTTTAAAGCGTCGGGAAGCTTAATTTACGTGTCTGGTATAAATTATGCATCGCATTGATTTTTCTGAAAATAAACTGAACGTAGGTATGTTCCTTCACCATGTGCCACAATCCAATAAAATTTAAATAATTTTACATGTTAAGTGCACAACAAAAAACCTTACCTTGAAATCAAGTGTTAAAACTGCAGAAAGGAATATTTAGTGAACAAAAGCAATACAAGAAATAATGTTATAAAATGTGAGAAATGAAATTCCAGTATTCTAGTATATTGTGCAGTAGTAGTAATTGCAGGTGTAAAATAAAGTTAAAGAAATTTTTTAAGTTGATGTAATTTGGTTTTGTTTGCTTTTGTTTACCATTGAAATATCTAGTCTACAGTTAAAAACATGCTTATGTTTTAAATAAATAGAGTTTTAATTGTCAATAATACTTGAAACATTGTCATGGTACATGTTTGAATTTCAATATTTCCCATACAAAACAAACATTAAATACATGCACTAGGTGTAACTACGAATTTGGTTTAGACATCACATAACAAATATCTTATTTCAAACTCAAACTGGTAATATAATTGGTATCGGTAGAAAATAATAACCTGGTGGTTGATCTGGAAATACATTTGTAGGAGGTACCCATCCGTAATAACCTGCTGGTGCAGCTTGGTAAGCTGGTGGTGGTGCTGCATACCAACTTGATGAAGGTGGTTGGTACGGTGGTGGAGCATCATGGAAATCAGGACCATTCCTTTGAGCTGTAAATGAATGCATAATTTGACAAATTATCCAAATTTAAATGATACTTTAAAATTTTAAATGCATTTAACAATAGCTTTTTAGGTTAACACAAAAAAATTTAACTTAAATTAAGTACAGGTGAAATTAATCAAATAGAAATTTAATAAATTTATTATAAAATAAAAATAAGTACCTAATTGTGCTGCTCTCAACATTGCTGAACCAAATTCAATAGCTCCTCCACTCTTAAAGTGAAGCTTGAACTTGCACTCTCCTACCCAGTTGCCATTAGGCTGAGCTCTACACTTTCCTTTAATGTAATTTGCACCGAACATGGGCTGTTCAACTTCCACTTCACTTAGTGTAATAAATGGAAAGCTAAATGACTGCATCTTTTCCCTTTGATCCTTGGCATTGAATATCATTCTATGCGTTGTCAGGTATAGCCTTCCCTTTTTCGATCCCAGAAACTCGGGCTGCTCCTGCCCATGAAATTCCATTGTAACATTGTCGCTGAATAGAAGTATGCTGCAAACATATATAATATAAGTAAATAAGGAAAACAAAATGCAAAATCTATACTTTAATCTACAAACTTAGGAAACTAATAAAAGTAAAGCAAAGTTCTGTGACTCAACAAAGTCAAGAAATATGTTAGTCAGAGCAACAGAGCTCCGAAGCATGAATTCATAACCTTAACACAAAAACAACGAAATCAGAAAACTCGAAAAGATTATAGGTATAGCTAAATTCGGAAAAAAGCGCTCCACAGTGCCAAGTTTTCCCTCCGTTCCCAGCGAAAACAGATCGAATCTGCGAAAAAGCGCGCCGTATACGCAAGCCCGCGTTGTCTCAAGGTCGCGAAATTTTCGCGCATCTCTCTCTCCCTCTCGCACAAGTATACACTGCTGTATAGCGCAATTGCGTCGAATGACGCAATTACGCACCAGAGGATCGCGATAAAGGAGGCCGCGTGCAAGCCCTTTAAGCAGTCTCGAATCTTCGAAAAAGCCTTCTGCGAGGATAGTTCTCGGAGGTTCTGGAAAGGTCTAGGTGCGCGAGCGAGGTTGGGATAAATAAAAGCAGGTCGATCCTTACCACTCGCCGGCGTGTATGAGAACGCCGCCGTTGGCGTGCGCCGTGTTCAGGGACATCTTTGGTGCTGCTCTGGCTGTCTGACGCGCGGCTCTCTGCGTGTATCTGGTGTTTTAGCGGTAAACAGAGAGAATGCTGATGTGTGTGTATATATACAAAACAAGCGCGAGATGCCCTCGTCGTTGGGAGTCAGCTCTCGACGAACTGCGCCAAGTGTCTATTAGGTTGGGGGATCAGCTGATTCATAAATGATAAGAGCCGCCTACTGCGCAGGCGCGAGCTCTGCGCTCTCTCTCTCTCTCTCTCTCTCTCTCTCGGGTCGCTCGACGAAAATTTTCGCTATGTGCGTGTTCTTATATCCTGGACGTACTTACATATAGGTATAGAGACGTGGCGAAGACGGGAGAGTATATAGGTGATCTACATAGATAGGTGGTATGGTATATGAGAAACGCAATCGTGGTGGAAACGACTGGATATTAGTGGATTTTACAACGATGACGCGCGTACTTTTGTTTTATTGTAGCGTGGACTTGTGTCATGCGACGTTATGTATGTGCCGTATATACCGTACGTCGCGTGATGTTTTTTTCAATAAGCTCGATTTTTTTATCGTTGATTGCAGCTGTTCATACTGAAATATATGCTGATACCTGACTTCGAACGAAGTTTATGTAGGTCTGTTATAGATAAATTAAGCGGGAAGTTATTAGCTCTTGCACGGCCAATTCGTTATATTGAAAAATCGCTTTTCTGGATATTTTATACTCAAGCTCAACCTGATTGGCTGATTTTGAATTTAGCAAGCATTTGGATCTGGCCATTGATCATGAGATTCTATTATAATTTATCAAACAAGTTTTGTTTATGACATTAGTTTAGTGGAACAAATTGTAAACATAGGAAAAATTGTATTTAGTATAATTATTAAAAGAACCAACCTGAGTTAAATTGAACTATCAAATAAAATTTTATTTCTTGTTTATTATTTTTAGTAAAAGTAAGTTTATTTTTAGTGGTATAATCATGTTCACTATATCAGTTTGTACTAAACCAGGCTTAAAATATTTCTTAAGCGTAGCGGTACAAACACGATGATCTACTTTATTCTTAAATTAAAAAACACATTATTGTTAAAATTTTAGACATATAGTGTGTCTATACTAACTTTTAAAAGAAACGATTTATGATATTAGTAATGTCACTCTCAAAGAGTGGAGGAAGCGATTTAAAAGAAAACTTATAGTTTATTAAGACACAATAAATACGGTTATAATTATTATTATAACTTTAACATCATCTTTTTTCTTTTTTCGCAAATTATAGTAAAACGTACCAGTTACGCTAAAGTTTGAGACTAGATGAGAAATGGATTTATAATCTCTTTCGGTTGTTTAATTTATATAAATAATATGTTCATTCAATCTATTATTCCAAAGAAAGTTAACAAACATAAATTACACAAATTGAAGGATAAGTCCATTTTTCGTAATAAATTATAAAATCAATCTTTTATATTCAAATGTATAGCCAAAATAAAAGAAAACAAGTTGAACAAGTTGACTTAATTGAAAAATTTAAAAAGTAATTGTTCAAATATAGACCTACGCATTTCCGCATAAATCCGTAAAAAATTTCTATGAGGAACTATGAATATTATATGAAAGAGGAACAAGCTCCTTATAAACTTGGCTTTCACCTTTTTTTTTGAGCAACAGTTAGGTATAATAATAATTTTATACTTTAATTTGAAGCAGTGTCTTTAATTTTTTATAGTTTTCAGGTTATCAAATTGTCGAATTATAAAAAGAGTGATAACTGGAGAATTTAATTCTTTCATACAGGAAAGTAATAAAAAATTCGATTGAAAATTATTAAAATGTATGAATGAATAACTCTATATCATAATACGCACATATAACGGTCTTGCCATATCCGGGATTTTCTACTTAATATCTCTGATGTTCATATATGAATACATGCGGGTATTCGAAACATTTCAATTTAATACTTTTTTTATTAAGAGTATTAAATTTCTATTATTATTATTATTATTATTATTTATTTTAAATGCAAACTTTCATAAAATAGAAAAATATTCAAAGGAAATATATGATAAACAGAAGATTAAAAGTAATTATAACACTCCATATATAGACTATTCTTTTAGACTTTGCACAGTGTGAAAAATTTAGAAAAATCACCGGTAATTCGTGTTTACAGATGCTAGCACAGAAATCCTTGGCATCATCAGTCGATAATTTAGTTGAAGCGGCTTCGCTGATAGCCAGAAAATTGGTAAATTTATTGTAATATAAACGAATTATTAGCAAGAAACACTGTTTTTGAGAACCAAGCATCGCTACATCTTACCATAGATATTCCATTTAACGTACGTTATTTTACATTTGAATACGAATCTATATGCTGCAGAAGCTTGAATAGTTTGGCATTTCAATAACTTTCTCATGCGTCCATAAATTTCCTCAACGCGCAAAAAATCAGCTCAATTTTCACATTCCCTCATAATACATAACCGGGCGCGCGCGAGGGCCGTAAAAGCGTTTACGTCCGCAACGCGATTTGAATTCTCGATTCCCCGGAGCAGCGCCAGCTCGCTTCCATGTGATCAGCCATAAAACTCATATGCATATACAAAGCGAACAAACGATAACATCCATCAAACCCCTGTATTCGCAAGAGCTCGCACCACCTCAAAATCCAATATTTAATCTGAAAAAGCCAGCTCAAAAAGCATAAAACCAAAAGAGCATCCAGCTGAGCCTCTCGTAATAAACAGCTACATAAGCAGAGAGAGAGCCAGCTCCAGTAGGGGTGCGCGCGCAGAAATCAATGCGCCGAAAAGGTGCATGCGCGCCGCGCGTGCATATCGGGCCGCTGCTCGCGCGCGCAGTCTCCGGCAAGGAAATCCCCGGGGTAGCTGCTAGCCGCACGCTCTTCCTCTCACTCGCTCTTACTGCGCGAAAGCTGAGCAGCCTCAAGATTATTAGCATGCTAAGCCTCGGAGCGAGAAAGTCCAGCAGCAGCATCGGGCTCGGAGCCTAGAGGAGCTTGAGCACCGAAGCGCTTTGTGCGTCTGCGTGTGCGTGTGCGTGTACAGGGTTGAGAGTCGGCTGTAAGCGGCAGAAAGATGGACGAGAACCTGAGCCGCGGCTACGTGCAGCTCGGCAAGGCCAGGAGGATGAACGAGTTCAAGTTCAGCGAGACGGGCGGCCAGGGCAGCAGCTTCGCGAGGCTATCGCCCCCGGTGGACAGGTGGAACCTGGTCTACCTCTCGCTCATGCTCGCCGGGGTTGGCTTTCTCCTGCCCTACAACAGGTTCGATCATTCTCCTTAGCCTTCTCTCTACTCTCTCTTTCTCTGCGCTTCCGGGATTTTTATCGATTCTTTCGACTCTACTTTCACGCCTCTCTGTGTTTGTGTTTGCGCGTGCGGAGCTGACTGGGAGCGTGCGTGCGTGATGACGTAGGGAGAGGGAATGTTTTGGTAGCTTTTCGGAGGGTTGCCTTTTGGCGGGAGATAACGGATCGCTGGGCTGCTTGACCCAGTGCTTTTGCGCACTTTACGATTCAGTTGTTCGAGTGTGTGGACAAGCGAGTTTAATCTTATTAGCTTTCGCTTTTAGGAGCTGCTGCTCTTGGAATTATAATGCAAAATGTTTTTTCTTTTTTTCTGATTAATGGGTCAGTGACTCATTAGAACTTTATCTATATAGTAACACATTACGCGTACTATGCACTCCTATGCACACCTGCATGTATTTTTTTGATTGTAATAAACAAACCTCAAATTATGTTAAGAATATATAAGATTATTGCGATTAAATTAAAAAATGAATAATTAAAAGCTCGGTTATAAATGCTTTAAAAAATGGATTTTTTAACGAAAATTTATACTATGAAAAAAAAAGTAGAATTAAGCTCAGTTAAATATATTTCAATGAATATATTGTAGAAATAAATAAAACAATTTATATGATTCTACCTTTACGATTTTTTAGCTTCGTCATCGCCGTGGATTACTTTCAGGCAAGATACCCCGGCACGACGGTCATATTCGACATGTCCGTTGTTTATATTACAATGGCTTTTTTCGCCGTACTGCTCAATAACGTATTGGTCGAAACTCTGTCTCTTGGCACCAGAATAACCTTCGGTAAGTGTTACATTTCTTGAGTATGGCAGTTTTGCAACGACCTCATTACAATATAAAAGAAAAAAAAAACAACAGAGCTTTTCAACCGTAAATATTTAATACTTTATGTATGTACAATCTCAAATAAATTGGAGCTAGATGCACATACATATAAGTTGTATTGATATAGCTTGCGAGTTAATATTTAAGTGAGTTTCGACAATAATTGTTTTCTCTATTATACGTGTATAAGGTTGAATTACAGCTTTAGTATCCAACAGTACTTTGAACTAGCCTTTGGATAATCTTACTAGCAGAATCTACGTTGAACAAGAACCTAATTAAAATATGAAAAGTCTAAAATATTCTATGCTAAAATCTTTTGAATGTTTGCGTTAGTTTATGTAATTTATCGTAAGTGAAAAAATAAATATTACCACTTACTTATCTTTTGTTTTGAAAATGTATTCGATGTTTTTTACCTTTTAAAAAATTGTCATCCTTGACATAGGTAGGCGAGACATTTTTTATTTTTCCTCTCTACGATTTTAGAAAATAAATTAATCCTAGTTATAAATACTGTTTAAGTTTATACCGTTTAATCAACGATTCCGGTTATCGCAACCGGTTATAGTTAAAGTTGAATTTGGATAATGATTTACTTAACTAGATACACATTTGATAAAAAGTTAATGTTAATTTATAAACAAAACGTAACAGGGTATCTGGTCTCCTTCCTAACACTTAATTTCATCGTCATCTGCGAAATCTGGTGGGAGGTCTTCGGGGTCGCGGCCTCCTACACCATCAATCTGGTAGCAGTGGCCGTAGTCTCCCTCGGATGTACAGGTAATATAAGCCGCTGGAATTAGCTTCAAGCAAAAAACAGATTTCGACAAATTAATTTGATCGATTTTACAGTCCAACAGTCGAGTTTCTACGGCTACACATCGATGCTTCCAAGCCGCTACACTCAGGCGGTGATGGCCGGCGAGAGCATGGCTGGCTTCTGGGTCTCGATAAATCGAATAGTGACCAAGTCTTTGGTGGACGATGAGCGCGGCAACACCTCCATGTTCTTCGCTCTCTCGATCCTTACGATCGTCATCTGCTTCGTCATGCAGCAGATGATCTACAAGACTGAGTTCGTTCAATACTACATAGCCATGTGCCAGGAGCGCAATAAAATCACTCTCGAGCCCCAGGAAGACGCTGGCCTGGTGAGGGTAACCGTCCATTCCGAATTTTTTTTCATGTCCAAGTCTTTCGTTAAAGACAGATCCGTCCAACAAGCTGAATTTCATTTTGCTTCAACTGTTCTGTTTTAATTAAATTTCGTTGGATGCTGAGAAAAATTTTATTAGATCGACTGTTGATTGAATCATCGAAGCTATCAATTTTAAAAATGACATTTACATGATGGTATCTTATCGTACAGATGTTCTGACCAAAATTTTTCTCTCAATCTGTATTTACGATTTCGCTGTTCGATTTTCTTTTAACATACTCATTGAGAGCACACTTACGCATTTCCATTCAGATGGATCCAATGGATCAAGGAGCTGATCCGTCGAGGGGCCAGTACGGCGTCCTGAAATTACAAACTAGCCCCACAGCTCCGGAATCAGCTAGTGGAAGTATCGACATGAACAACAGTATGTATCCAATTAGATTTCACTTCAACCGTAATATTAACCAATAAAATAATCTTTTTATGTAATAAAGCTACAGGTCAGTTCTTCGAGTTCTCATTCAGCAATCCGGTGTACGATCCTAGCGCACCATCCGGTAACCCGCCAGGAAGCGCGGGGCCGACATATAAAGTCGAGGACATCGTTGTCATGAGAGGCAGCTATGGAAACACTCAGACGAGCACCAACAAGAGATGGTCCAGCATAAAACGTAAGTCAAAAGGGTTATTGGTCAGTTCAAAAGATTGTTTAAAATAACTGAATTGGATTTCAGGTGGACTCGTGGCTAGACTGGAAGTAGCGAAACTTATTTACCCATACATGACAAGCATCGGGATAGCCTACTTCGTGACGCTCTGTCTCTATCCTGGAGTTATTTCCGAAATCGTCTCTTGCAAGTTCGGATCTTGGATGCCGGTGATACTGATGACCTGCTTCAACGGTGCCGATCTCATCGGAAAGGTTTTGGCGACTCTGCCCTGCCAGTGGACGCGCAATCAGCTGGTCAACTTCTCCTGCTCCAGAACGATCCTCATCCCTCTGTTCCTGCTGTGCGCGATGCCACGCTACACACCGATCCTCTCGAACGAGCTATTCCCCATAATTCTGTCCGTCTTTCTGGGCGTGACGAACGGTATCGTAGGCAGCGTCCCCATGGTCCAAGCACCTACCAAAGTGGCCGAAGAATACCGCGAGCTCGCCGGCAACATCATGACGCTGTCCTATACCACCGGCTTGACCTTTGGCTCGGTCGTCGCCTACTTTCTGGACGCCTGCCTCGGCAGGCCGCTCACCGCCGATGAGATCTGCCCCAAGCCCAGCGTTCCCTCCATCATCACCGCCAGTCCGGCTAACAGCTCTTACTACCTCTTCAAGACGACGACGACGACAACGACGACGCCTAGCACCATGGCTCCGACGACAAGTTTTGCCACGACGACGATGGCCACGATTGCCAGTACCATTGCAACCATCGAGAAGGTGACGAAGAAGGCCGGAGGCGTCGTCAAGAAGGCGACTAAGATGCCGAAGGTGAGAACGACCGCGACGACGCTGACGAGCCTGTTGTCTACGGCACTGGTCACCAGTGGGACAACGGAGATCCTGAAGACGGAGTTCGTGGCGAATGTTACGAGTACGGCCCCGAAATTGTTAGTTAATGCGACCGGTATGTTCAGAGTTGGATACTAAGTACGTTTATAAATTACGAGAATGAAGCGAGGGTACGCTTGAGCTTTTGAATTTTAACGTTTTTTTTCAAAACGTCAGAACTCTTTGCAGTGAGGAAGGGATTTAGGCATTAAATATCCGGCGACTGCGATCTATTTGTTACAAGGAAGTTTAGGCTCTGAACTGTAAACGGGATGGGTATGTATGTCTATAGCGACGTAATAGATGTTTTAAGCCCGGCTCAGACGCGATTTATATATACAAATGTACGTGAAGATCAGTGTTTCAAGAATTGAATTATTTTGAAATTTTTTTTCTTTTTTCGAAATGTTGATTGCGTTTCTTTAGAAAAAGTAAAGTCAGTCGCGTATTTTAGTATTAGATGAATTTATTATAAGTTTGGATCGTTTGTTTATTTAATGTATCATTTTTCTTAATTAATAGTAATATTAAAATATAATTTTTTTAAATAATAAGAACGAGCCAATAATTACTTGGGACACTTAATGTGTAGAACAACTTAACACAAATATTGTAAAAAAAGCTACACCAAATAATATTCTTTTTCCCCTTAATATACAATTAGATTTATTAATCAATTTCTAATTTACATTTTTTGTCATTGAGATTTATAAATTACCAAAAAGCTGATATATGCATAAAGAAATCTTTAATATAATTTATTATTATTGTGTTATGTTTAGCGAATACTTTGTTTTAATATCGGAGTAAACTCTTGATATTTATATCAATAACTATACTAAGATATAGATTCAGCGAATTTTAATATTATACCGAATATTTTTAAAGCTTTTAAATCAATTCTATTAAATCTTGAACTATCAGTGTATTTGGAATTCAAATATATAATTTGTATATATATAAATTAGTGATACCTTAGTCTTGTTATATGAAGAATTACTTGAAAGGGAACAAACATTGATTTCATTACAATAAAAGTTTACATCGTCAAATGAAGATCTTAATGTCATCATAACTTCGCACTGTCGAAATACATATCGCGTTATATCGCGTACTTTTCACGATCATCCTAACAATACTCTTTATGAAATAGATTATTTTGTCGGTGTAATAAAATTAAAGACAACGAGAGACTGCATCTTTTACCCAGAAAATTATATCTATAATAATGTATTGAAACTTTTGTTTTCTCAGAATATACCTATACTTATCCGAGTCGCTAGTTAACTTCTTATATCAGACTGGAAAAATTGTTAACGAGGAATAAAGGAGTTTGGTAAAATGCCTTTGGTATGAAAAAAAGTAGATAAATTTACATACATAGTAGAGTACATACATATGATGATTAGAAAGAGAAATGTGATCGTTTTAAAATATAGATGTTCGTAATAGACTTGACGACGAAAATACTAAAATAATATGCGTACTGTGGTTAATAAAATAGTGATATTTCAAGGTGGGATCAGGAGCTTTTTTACAAGTGTGCATAGCTCCCGATGATTGATATTGTAGGTGTATCTTACTTACTTATATTTTCTTCCAATGGGTTAAAGTACTTTAAATAGATGATCAATCAAACTGTAATGGCAGTTGCTATTAATTTTTAACATTTCTTTCAGGGGTTGTGATTTAACTTACATTAACTGTACTGTAAAAGTAGGTTTTGATTGATTAAATATTTATTCATACAACGTTGCTAACGGTGAAGTAAAAATTACGTTAAAAAGCCGTTTAACTAAAGTTTTGAAGCTTTGTAAGATAACTTGTAAATAATCAAGAAATTTGATTAATCATTAGAAACCCAAACCCGATTGATATAAAGTAGCTCTTCCGCGAGTTCCGCTTGCAAATACTTGGAATGAAACTAGCTCGAAGTGTTGAGATATACCACTAGAAGCATACGTGTAAGATTTTTGTAACATTTAAACATTTTCTTTTATACTTTTGGCTATTAAAATATAAAAATATTCTATGTTGAGCATAGTTAGAGGATTATTATTGCAAAGCGTTGGATTGTTTATCAATGTTTTCGGAAGCAGGGAACGAATGTTTGTTTGTTAAAAGGTACTTTTTACATCTTTTCAAAAGGTAAATCATAGTATTCGTTCCTTGTTTTCTTTAGGAAAAATAAATTTGCACAATTTAGTCCAATTGTAGAATACGAATTACGATATAGATGATTTATTTTTCTCGTTATCAAGCTATGCTATTATATCTGAAATATTGTTTATTTATTTAATAAATAAAATCATTGTTGTGAATAAAAATAAATTTATTTTCGCTATTATTGCGTGATTAGTTAAGTAAAGTTATATATATATATATCCAAAATCTAAACAATTGTTATTCACTTATCGTACTTCTAAGCACTGTATTTTTGCAAAATTAAAGCTAATAAAATTTTCATTTACGTTGAAAATAATTTCAAAAACTTTGCAACTAAACTTTGTATGGAACTTATTATGAACTGAAAAGAAGATATTGTTATTAGTTTACAGTAAGCGTACGCAACTGCGTGAATGTACTTAGTAGACGAATATGCTTGTTATGCGTCTGCGACTCTAGAAACTTTGAACTATCAAAATATATTCTACATATGCTTTGACATTGCTTTTCATACTCTCTCCGAATCCTAATACATATCTGGAAAATAACTAGTGGTCATAATCAAAGCATTTTTAATAAAGAATGATTTTATCTAATATATAAGTTAGTTACTAGAGAGAGAGAGAGGATTGTCTCGCGTATCATAAGTCGGCATGAAGGCACGAAAACAATAGAATTAAGGGAGAATTTGAACGCTACACTGATTCATGTAAATAAGAAAATTATGAAATTTACTAAACTTATACTCGAAAAATTCACATTTAAACTAGCTTTCTTGGTATTGACTATTTCTTTTCTTATAAAAATATGTTCCTCTATGAGAAATAATATAATCTATTTTGTTTATAATAACGATATATATTTTTATATTATTGATTGTTTTTATACAGGTTTTTAAATTTTAAACAAAACACTTCAGATTCACCCTTAAAAGTCAATCGATGTTGCTATATGAAAAATAAATAAGTAAAAACAGAATTCATGTTAAACAACAAATTCTATTAGAAAGACATAAACTCTTTAGGAATATGCGAAAAAATATTTTTTTAGGGCAAATAGAATTTAGCTATGTGACTATTGTTTTAAAAGTAAATCGAATTCTGTGTACGTACATTCAAGAAAAATTCACATTATTAACTTCTCCCTAAACGAAATTTTCGTTTTCAATACTTTTTTATCTGTATTAACGATGAGCTACGGCGACTATAAAATGTACAATAACAATAAACAATTAATTAGTTACGAATCAAGGAAGGGAGGTATATCAACAAGATATACTTAAGCGTACTTTGTCCTGTTATAACACTATTTATTTTTTAATTATTGAAATATCTTTCTTCCGAAAAATTATATCATAAGAAAATAAATGTGATGCGAGATCGTCTAGACATCTGTTTTTCGTTTTTCAGAAGGAGTTTATAATAGAAAGCTAAATTATAAGAGGTTTTATTTATTGTTTGAAAGAGAAAAAAAAGGATGCCTTTGTAGAGGCATCACACGGAGCTGAGCAGATCGCAATTAATGATATGTACAAATAATAAACTTATGTATATAATAATGCAATACCAATTGGCGCGGAGACATCTCAAAAGCAACTGTAACTCACGAAGGAGACATAATAAGCTTGAGAGACAGCAAAGCGCCTAATTTTACATTTATTTATATTTTCCCTATCTATTCGTTTTTCTTTTTATTATAAACGATCTTTTATTATAAATAATCATTTACTTTAAGAAGAAAATCTTTCATCGTAAAAATGATGTATTAAAAATAATTAAAAAATATTAGAAAACATTATTTCTTAACTTTTTTTAGCACAATGTGTTAGGTGTTTTGTTAAGATAAAATGAGCATAATTGCTAGTAAATTTTTTTTTTTTTTTTTTTATTTATTTAAAGGCTTTCTAATCTCTTATAGAGATTAATCTGCCGTGCTAGTAAATTTAAGTTTATCTTTGTAATTTTAATAATCTCCTCCCGTAACTTTCTTGATGTGGGAATAAAAGGAACTAATAAATAAATATACATAAATCATAATTTCGTATAAATTATACGAAATTTAATGAGATACTTTATAAATCAATAGATAAAATAATTATATAAAAATTTTACAAATTTTAAATAAAAGTACATATTTAGAAAAGCATCTTCGTTAGGCCTTAGTCGATAAACTGGAATGTGTATTTTGCAATTCTTTAAATTTCTCTGTTTAGATAAGTTCAGATGCATGAGCAGCAATAAAATCAGCAACTTACAATTTTAAATTTGCAGCATCAAGTTGAATTGTAAGTAAAAAAATATTATTGACATTATCTACAGTTAAATTATTGCTAATATACGTTTCACATATTTTTTTTTAAACTATCAATATCGTAGATGTATGCAATTGGCAGTAGCTTTTCAGCATTTAATTTCAAATTGAGAACTTTCCTACTGTACATATACAGTAATGCTTCTTTTATAACGTCAAACTTAACGTCGGTAATATTTATTACGGTTTTTTTCTGATTTATTTAGATTTTTCTCAAACATAGATGCAAATATACCTTGCTTTGCGCTGCAAGAATGACTTTATGAGCTCGGAGCTGTTACCCTCCACAATAAGGCTAATGTCACTAAACTTTTCCGTTTCCAAAAAGTTTTTTAAGCTATCTAAAAATTCATTTTAAAAACCAGTCTCGTTTACTATCTTATTTATTGTAAATGTAGTTGTGATTATAAGTTTATCGTTGAATGGAATTCCATTTTCATTATTCAATAGGTGACTTCTATTTTAAAATTTTTCTCTTCCCCAATTTATTTTTTCTAAAAATGCATCTTTTTAATTAAAGGTGCCGATTACGTCTCCAATAACGTTAGTAACTGTGACGTTGAAGTTTATAAATTTAGAATTGAAATTTTTGGATTCTAATTTATAAAATAGTAGCAATATGGATACATAGCCTTCACTAGAGTCATCAAATCCTTTAGGAAATACCCAAATATTGAAGCGTGGATCATCTACGTTTTCTAATGGAGAAAGAATCGGTGATACGATAAATCTGCGATAACAATGGTATTACAAGAATAGGCATTATTATTATTATTATCTGTACAGAAAACAATATAATTTTTACAAACTGTTGATTTGGATTAAACTGTTTTTTTTTATTCATGGTTTCTGTTATTAAAATAATCGATCAACTACTTTCGATGGACTTATTTAATCTCTATTTAATGTTACGCGCTTTTAACTGCTTTAACTAATTTGCTATGCGCTGTACTCTTTAATTATATATCTGTTCTTAGCGTGCCCCTCCACTCTTAAATTAACTATTATATAAAAGCTGCAAATTTCTAGTCATCTTGTAATGACAGATACACTTCTTTTTATTTATTTATATTTATTTATTTATTTTTGATGAAGATAATGATTAATAAGTTGAAAAAAAAATTTATCGAATGTAATTTTATAAGAAGCCACCAGCGTAGGTAAGATTCGTGAGTGCTTAGAACTAAAGCTGGTTATTAGTTTAGTTCGATAGACTGCTGCACAGACAAGTGCACAGTAAATACTGTTCTCTTATTTGTTTTATATAGAAAAATTCGGATCAAAGAGTGGACCACTAACAAAAAGTGTAGAACTTTTTCATTGCTTTTCCCTTTTAAGCGTATTTCTTACACGGTGTTTGAATAATCTAATTGCCGTTCGAGCGAGGGAAAGGGCGATAAAAGAAAACTCACGCGACAACTTAGTATTTTATTAGCTATAACTTCATTTGAGTACTTCAGCGGAGGAAGCGGTATAGTGTGGCCGGTGGTAGCGTCGCAACTAACTCGCGAGAGAAGCGCGAAGACCGCGAGGCTACGCTATATAAGTGGTCATGCAAACGATTCGGTTCGAATAAAAGATTTAGAAAAGAGAGACGGATGAAATTATTTTATTGGAACAAAGAAGACAAGTGAAAGATAGTGCAGGAAACGGAGCGAGATGGATCAGGACTGTCAGAAGTGATGATCATCACACCACAAAATAATAAAAAATAATAGAAAACAACATTATTTTTATTGAGAACAATACGCTTAATAATTTTAGAACAAAATTTATGTAGTTAAACTTAGTTTCGGATAAAGTGAATAGTGATTAAAATACTTTTCAAAACAAAGGAGAAAAAGTTTATAGTACAGTTTTTTTTATTATTACTTATACTTCCGATTTTACAATTTATTTATTAAAAAATGCTAGAAAGAAATAATTTTATAAGAACGATTTTTTTTCATAGAAAAGTTAATTACACTTTATTTTTAAACCAA
Source organism: Eupelmus urozonus (assembly GCA_900480035.1). Classification (NCBI taxonomy): domain Eukaryota; kingdom Metazoa; phylum Arthropoda; class Insecta; order Hymenoptera; family Eupelmidae; genus Eupelmus; species Eupelmus urozonus. The sequence continues at coordinate 24,795 of UELX01000920.1, forward strand.
ATATTGGGACGACTTTTGCTTAGAGGGACATTGTTTATATGATATAAATATGTATACAATAAAAAACGGCATGTATATATACTATCAACTTTATTTGCCTCTTAAAGGTTATCTTTTAAATGAATGTAAAATTCTTGTTACTTCAATATATAACAGGTATAATGCTGGCTATTTTATGACAGCGCCAGCTGCTAAAATGTTTTACTCTGTATCCATAGTTTATTGATATATATTACAAATATTTTTCTCTTTGTTCTTTATTCCATTTTTACATATAAATGTTTTCATACCATTTTTAAATAAGTTTGTAAGTATATGTTAAGAGAAAATGAATTTCTGCATTTAATTATTATGTTAAATCTAAAAAAAGATAAATTTTTTTATAAAATATAGATGTGGATGATAATCTATACAAAGTTTGATTAAATTTTATTATTATATTTAACTAGGTATAGTATTTATGTACATTTATTCAGAAGCATTATGAATGCTCCTTTTTTATTTTATATAAATCATCTGTTCTATTTAACAACAACTACACACTTATTCGGCATTATTCTTGACTAATTAAAAAAGGTTTTGATTTTTTATCCGCCACATACATTACCGCATGTGACAATAGTATTTAGAGTCAAGTATTTAATTGTTCAAATGTCAATTTACTAATAAAATCAAAAAATTATTCAAGTTTATCATAAAAATATTTTTAAAAGAACACATACTGAATATTTGTCGAGAAAAAATATAATAAAACATAAAACTTGTCATAACATTAATAACATTTTAAAAATGGAAACTTAAAGAAGCAAATCACATTAAATATTTAAAATACTAAATATTTAAAACTAAGTACAATTAAATACATGACCAGATTTAAAATCAGACATCGCTGCTTTGATTAAGCGCTCATATTTTTTACGTAAATCTATTACAAAAAGAAAGAAATATTTCACAAAATGAAAAATTAAAGTCTATATATATGTACAGATCTGTTCTCTTTCCCTTGCCGATCCTCGCAGCAGCGCTCGTCTCGCGCTTATTTTTCCCCGAGACTATCACAGTCGCAATTCATTATGCAGCTTCCTCTCAGTTTTTGCGGAATCACTTCAAATACTTGGCGGACCAGTCGGCGCGTCCGTTAAGGGCTCCGCTGGCGCGCGCGTTTAGCATGCCATTAAACAAGGCTTTGTTGCTCGCCTCTGAAAGACAAAGTTTTTTCAGTAGCTTTTGTGTTGCCTGGCTTTTTTCTAACTTCTCGTGTCGCGGGAAAATTCTTACGTCGTTGGAAAAGCTAGGGTTTTAATTCTAGTAGTGCAGCTTTGAGGTGGTTATCTGATTGTTCTATTTTACTTTTTCTTGATAATTGATAGAAAAATAATTACTGTGATTTGTTTCAGACGGAAAATAACTAATGTTTATCTTGCAATAGTATTTATAGTATTTACTACTATTTAATCGTGATGGGCAAAAATTTAAGATAATAATTTCAATTTTGCTATTTTACTTCATTTTACTCAATCTGCTAAAAATAAAGTGACGGTGCTCCTTGAAAAAATAAATTTTAATAATAGTGATAATAGATATTTGATGCTGCAAAAATAATCTTTTGTTTTTCCAACAACGCAAGAATTTCTAAAGTTTACTAAAAAACATTTTTGTCTCGTAGCGCTTTTGATTTTTTACGCAACTACACATTGCTAATTTAAAAGTTACTTGCATGCACATTTGCACTGAATATAATATATAAAATAGTGAAATATAAATTCAAATAAATGATAAAATATTGTACATTATAATAATTTTGCATCTGTTTTAACGTAAGCAAGGATATTATGGACAACTGTTAATTCTGAATTCTACGATTTATTAGAAGTAGTTCTCGAAAATTAATATATTATACTTTCGAAAATAAATTTTGTTATATTGTTTTTTTAATTTAATATTTTAATAAGAATCAATAGACGGATGAACTGATGTTGTTCAAAAAAGAAAGCGCAAAAAGTATGAATATTTCGTTTTTTGTTCGATTTTAATGTGAAAAAGTTTGAAAGCAAATTTTGCAAAAACAATTTAATTTCTCTGCCTCAACTGTAAAGACGATTCAGAAACACCAGTGGCGACTTCACTAGAAAATTCCTCTGTTCCTCTTGTATGTTAAAATTGAACAAGAAGCAAAGATATCTATTTGTTTTCAGCGTAACCAGTGTCTCAATATTGAAAACAAATTGTTTTTACATCTTAAAAAAACTTTCATTTTTTTTACTATTCTGCTTAAATTATCAAATCAAAAAAACTGTTAAACAAAACTAATTACTGAAAGAGTAATATATCTATTTAGAAAACTGTCTCAATCGAAAAGTGTCACATTTCATAAATATAAAATTTGTTGAGGTTTTTGGAAGAGTTTTCTAGTAATTAATACTAGCAATTTATTTGCTTAGTTTAGATATATGTAGAATAAAGTAGTTCATGTCTTAGAAAGTAGAACTATTATGAAAATGAATTACGGAGACTGGGTTTCATATTTAGCCAGAAACATATCTCAAACCCCCATTGAAAATCATACCTCAGAATGTGACACTACGCTCCTCATTAATAATATCAACGATACGCAATAATAAAAAGAAGTAACAATTCATCATAACAACACGCTATTATCAAAGCCGCCGCAGAGCACCTCGCATCAGCTCCGATCGTAGAATTTTCGAATTCCAGTCCATCAACCTCGCTGCGTGCTCCCACCACCGTTCAAAAATATTTTCCAATAAACATCTTCCTCCCGCGACTTACTGATGTTCTGGGTACCGTAGACCGCTGGATAGGCCAGCCTGCCCGTGGCCGCCTGCTCCACTCCAACGACGTAGCGAGCTCTCGGCGCGAAGAGCTGCTGCTGTTGCCTGGCTCCCGTCGCGCTTTCCAGCTGATGCTGCTCCTTGCTGCTGGCCCAGTAGGTCTCGGCGAGCTCCTCGAGTTTTTCGCCGCTCGGCGGCTGGATGTGGGCCAGTGGATTTACCGTCGCGACGCCGTTGGGCAGGGGCAGTCCGGCCCTAGAGCGAGCCTCGCTGTTTGTTCTGAAAAGTTTTTTCAGGCCACTACGATATATTTTTGAGGTAAGAGAAACGCTTGGGGATGGATTGGAGGAGACTTTTTGCTTCGTTAGATGCGAGGCCCCTAGAGAGAAAACGCAGATTTATATGAATCGGCTTTTTTAGAATTGTCTTTCGCGTTAGATACTATTGTTATAATTTAAACAGCGATTTATTGCACGAGTTAATTTGGAACGCAGCTAACGAAGCGGAAAAGTCCATATGGTTAATATTATAAATGAAAAAACAGATCATAGAAAAGCTCGTGACAAAACTTGGGAATATCTATATTTGCTTCTGATTATATTGTAATAAAAAACATATAAAATAAAACAGCTAATTAAAAAAAAAATTCTCTTTAAAATTTGGTTAATCAATAAAAATGCGGATTTCTTTCGAAAGGTCGAATTTATTGGGCACAAAAACTGTACAACAGTGGTATACTCGTAAGCTCACAATTTTGCATATCTTCTTTCCAAATATAGTAAAAAATACCGGTTTATTTAAAAAAAAAATTTCGACTCTCAAAAATATACACTGTACACCAGGTACGTCAACGACAGAAACGTGAGCGCGTACGAGCACTTGGAGAGTTTCGGATTCTTCAAATTGCCGAAGACCACCTTGACAATAAAAGACGTACCAACCAAGGTGAGTCCGACGGCAAAGGACTTTCTGAAGCGCGCGAAAAAGTCGGAATCGCAAAAGACGAAGATGCAGAGTATCGGATCGTTATCGCGCTCCTCCGCCTCCCGCGACCAGGACATCTGCGCCAAGATTAACGTATCCAATCGCGCGGCTATTTTCTTCAATGCCTGGACGATGTAGCGTATCAGCAGCATCACGAGCCCGACGATCAAGCGAGCGAATTCGCGCCAGCCCTGCCACTCTAGCTCGTCGAGCGATTCCCGAAGTCGCTCCAGGCTGGATTCAAAGTCGTCGTCTCCGGTAACGTCGAAGCCCTCGTCCTCCTCGGCGGGTAGGTCGAAGGGAAAGCGTCTGGTTTTTTCCCAGGAGGAGGCGAGGAGCAGGCAGAACGCGCAGCCGGCCAGGAACGCGAGCTGCGACGAGCTGATCCTGACGGAATCGCGCTCGGATCTTGAGCTAGGTGGAGGAAGGGAAGGGTTTAAGGGATAAACTCTTTAGGATATTGGGATGTGAGGTGTGTTTGCTTTCAATGATGTTTACGATATATAACATCGACGAGTACAGCTTGTGAGTTAAAATAGTTTTTCTTTTAAATCAATCGCGTAAGTAGAAACTGGCCGAGATGGGTAAGACAGTCACACACTCGATTATCAGTGAAGCGAATGATCGATCAAAAGTGACGTTTGACGAATTCGTGTTAAGAAATCGGTTCCTGAATCGTATCTAAAATCTCGAAATCGGCAAGGAAATACCTAGAGGGCAGCTGGCTCGGCGACTGGGCGATGACGTAGCGCGCGGGAAGCTTCGCCGAGATTCGCCGACTGTTTGCGGCCACTCGGCCATTCGGCAGGCCGCTATTGGTGTTGCCATTGGGGATGAGGCTGTTGTTGGCGTTGTTCCAGGAGGCTCGATTCACATGAGGCATCTGCTCGTACCAGGAGGGCAGCGTCCAGTTGGGGTTGCCCGGCTTGCTTAGCTGAGGCTCCGAGATGTGGTTGTTGGAGAGGTAGTTGCCGTTCCAGTTTGCTCGGTTTTCCTTGTAGACGCGCTCGGGTAGCAGACGGTTTTTGCTATCTTCGGGCTTCAGGATATTTCTGGAAATGAGATATGGTAATGATCCTCTAGTTCGCTGGATGCGATTGAATTATGCGTCATGCAATTTTGTGATTAAGGTGATTGAGTTCGAGATAAAGTGTGCCAGGTATTTTCCCATAAATATGTGAGCTTTCGTGACAACAAATAAAAAATCAAAAAATCATGTTTGACTGCATAGCGAAGAAGCAGTTATATTTTATTTAGTTAATCTTGATGTCTTTCATGAAAATTATGTGGGCTTAGAAAATTAATCATACTTAAAGACATGAGTAAAATCGCGTAATCTTTATAATTAAAGTCGATAAAAAATGAAATAAAAAAAAATCTTACCCCAGCATATCACTGTTATTAAATTCATCATCATCCCAGTGTTTAATAGTGCTGGTGCTGTCTCTCTTGCGACTGTTGTGATTGAGGAGGGGAAGCACGGGCTGGACAGGCTGGACCTGCACTTTCTGCAGCTTCTCCGGCAGTCTGCAACGAAAACAGTCGAGGAGCGCGCGCTCGTCTCGTTCATCTGAATCGACACATTTTTGGCACACACCTCGGATAGCAAAGCGCATGCATTTCTTTCTCAACAAGTCAGTCATACAAGCACAACGGCCGACTCACGCCGTTATATTTCAGCTACAGGGAAAGAAAATTCAGCTTTTTAAAATTAACGCTCTTTCCAGCCCTCGTGCTTTAGAACACTTAGAAAAATAATACAGTCAAACGTCCGGCATCGGCCCTTTTTTGAACATTGTCCAAAACTAGCCAGATTTCAATATCACACTCTCAAACGGCGTAAACATTCTTTTTCGTTCAATCAATTTTTTTTTTTTTTTTTTTTTTTTGATCCTTATAAATCAATCATGGACAATACTCAAAAGTTCAGGTTTGCCTAGGGAAATGCACGGAGTTTCACTGTACTTACCGTTTTAAAAAACATTGCGCAAATTCCTCAGCAGATATGTATTAAGGTAGAAATCTTTAAAAAAAATACAAAATAATTATTTATAATATAAAGACTTAACTAGAATTATATTGGAAGACAAATGTTTATTAGACTAAATAATTAATAAAATATTGAACGTTATTATTATGAATATTATGAAGTGAATGAAAAACAATCAAGTTGTCGTAATTAAGAAAAAATCTTATTGTCTTGTCCGTTATAAAATAAATATGCATAAAAGTAAAAAACTAAATAAAAAATTTAGTTGTATGAGTAAGAATAAATAAAATTAAAAAATTAATAAAATCAAATTCTAGCTCGCACAAAAACTAAAAATTAAACAAAAAGTTCATCATCCGAACGAAATTTTCTATCAATCTATCTTCAACAACGACCAAAATCAAATAATTGAATCGCGAATCCGCAGCTAGAAAGAGCGGTAATTTATTCGAAAAAACGCGCTCATCATCCCCTTCGATCAAAAAGTACCTTGGCTGCTGTTGCTGCTGGATCATCGGACTAACGATGTCCTGAGTCGGCACGTGGCCGTTGGTGTAGGCCAACGGTTGGGCCATCGGTGACGGTATGTTGACCTTGTTCATGACGAGCTCGCGCTGATGCGAATTGGCGCCGATCCTCTTATTGTTTATCAGTCGCGGGCCGCCCGGCTGGAAGTACGGGTATCTGCAAACGAAGCATTCTGCCATTCAGAATTGCGGTTTTGCTCGTTTTCGCGGCGTTTTTTTTATAGTGGTTTTCGTTATTGATTTTTGAATTATTTTTTTTTTTTTTTATTGTACTGATAAGATCGAGGTTGAACTTGGAATGTAATTTGAAAATTAATGTAAAGGGAGCGTGTAAAATTTTGGCTTAGAACCATTCTGTTCTGAATATATAAAATTACTCGTGATGAATGTTGGTTTTATCGAAGTAACTAAATAATGGAAATGTGTCGACATGGCATTAGGAATGGTAAAGTGCGTAGAAATTAAGGTCAAATTTCTAAAAACCGTTTTCATGAATAATAACGGCAATCTTTATTTGCGTCCTGATAAACACGAACGATTTGTCTAATCAATTTTCCTCTACACTGTATTAAATGTACTATAATCTTATAACTTTTATTTTAAAAACATAGTTTTCTCGATTATTATTGATTTATTTTTGGAATTCTGATTATTACTAAAATAAATAAAACTCATAAAAAGTAAAATACCGTATTCATAATTATATTGATCAAATATTTGAGCAGTTATAAGAATACAAAATCTGAAACTTTTCTATAAACAAATGTTTGCAGAGATAAGTATACTTACAACACTTATAACTGGTTCAAGACCATCTTTAAATGGCCTCTGGCTAAATAAATAAAGTTAATAGTTTTCTTTGTCATAGTGCGACATTGTCTTAACTTTTCTTACTTATTGTTCGATATAATTGCATCATTATTGCTGAAGGTTCCTCAATATTCAAGATAATCTTACACGTCAAGGAAATCTTCATAAGATAATGAATGGAATGGAAATTATTTTCAGTTGTGGTGAAACAAATGCAGTATATAAAGGAGAATATTTTAAAAAGTACTACTTTTGAAAATGTATAATAAATTTTTAATTAAAAAAAATAATTAAAACTTTTCAAAACCATCTATTGAATTTTCATAGCATTTGAATTATCTGCCCCCCCCCCCTAAAAACATAGTTTTACTCTAGCCTGCCTAATGCTTGATCAATACTACTGCTCCTGTAGTACATTTAAAAACTTCTCTGTTTCTGACCATTAAAGTTTCTTGATGGGGTTGGGTAAAATATTATGTTCTAAATTGATCTTTAGTTGATTTAGAATAATAATAAAGTAAAAACAAGTAAAACATTTATTTAACAATATTATATGCTCTTATTGTGAATAAATAATAAATAGGATATTAAACCGACATTTACTTAGAGTTTCAGTCCATAAGACGGTATAATATTAATAAACTGTGTCGCAAATACTGAATTGATTTTCATATATCGTATAGTATTATTCAATTTCTTCATTTTATTTATTATTCTAGCATGTCAAAAACAAAAACACGGAAAAAATAATGTAAAATTATTTGCATATATTCTGTAAATGTAAAAATTTTACCATATTTTTTGCTATAATACTGAATTTATTTTATTTTTGTAAAAATAAGAAAATTGAAAAAAGGATTTATCTTTGTTCTATGCTTATTATAATAAATTGTATATTTTATTTCTGTTACTATTCAATTTTATTATAAAGAAATTTAGTTGATATCCACCCGATTTCTTATTAGATTTCAAACAAAAATCTTCCAAGGAACAGATAAGCAAAAATGTTTATTTGCTATTTACAAGCCATCTACCTGTCACTACCATGCCAAGAGTAGAAAAAAAAGAAGGCAGCACGAACCTTAAAGCCTGCTGTGCCGTTGGCCTCTTCATTGGATTCCACTGCAGCATGTCCTCCATGAGGACGACCGCCTCGTGGCCGGCATTTGGAATCAGCACACTGAGCGAGGTGCGACTGAAATTCGGAAATCTGAAGTTCATGGCGGCGGCCAGCTGGTAGCCCTCGGGCCAGTCGGCCTTGTCGGGCGTGCCGATTACCGAACAGATTTTGAAAATCTCGTCGATCTCGCTCTTGCCCGGGAAGAGCGGCCTGAACGTGTACAGCTCAGCCATGATGCAGCCCACGGCCCAGATGTCGATTGGGCTGTTGTAATTTGTCGAGTGTAGGAGAACTTCTGGAGCTCTGTACCTATAAATTATTAAGTTTGTCTTTATTACTTGGATATTATTTGGAATTAGTTGAGAAATCAGATGAGAAATCATCCGAGAAATCAGAAAAAGAATCATTAACAACATAAAGACTATAAATCACTTTAGAAATCCAAGTAAGCATTTTTTTTGTTCAAAAAACTAATGTAAAATCGAAAGTTTGAGCTACCATCTCGTGGAAACATAATCCGTGAAAGGTGGCCTCGATCTGATTTCCCTCGCCAGGCCAAAATCGGCTATCTTTATGAGCTCTGGACCCATGCAGAGCAAATTTTCCGGCTTCATGTCCCGATGAAAGAAGCCATGCTTGTGCATGAACGCCAATCCCTGGAGCACCTGATAGACCATATTCTTAATGACCGGTTCCGGGAAGAGTTTATCCCTGAAAATGAAGCGAAGCAACAATTAGCGAAGCTGCCTTCAAAGCATTGTATAAGCTAAAATAAAATCCAAGCTCACCTATCTTTCATGAGCTGATAGAGGTTCTCCTTCATGTACTCGAAGACGAAGTAGAGCACGTCGTTTTCCCTGATGACCTCCTTGAGCTTGACGACGTTGGTGTGACTGAGCTTCTTGAGCGACTTGACCTCCCTCAGATTCATGGCCTCCTCCCACGAGTAGTACTTGCGCTTCATGCGCTTGATGGCGACCTTCTCGCCAGTGTCGATGCGCTCGCCGAGGACGACGGAGCCGAAGGTCCCGTCGCCCAGCTGGTTCAGCGTTATGTAGCGATTCATCGTCATCTAGGAAGCCAGCGCTGAGGCTTGAGCTAGAGCTTCAGATGCTGCTGCTGCTGGTCGGAAGAGCTTGGCTGATTCGTTAGGACGAGGCTGAACCTGCGCTTCGGAGGCCGAGCCATTCTCCTGATGCCGATTTCGCTCTCATCACTGGCTGTGGACAAAACTTTTTTTCATTATTACAATCTCTCCTCTCTTCATTTTTATTTTACACAAATATACTCTTTCAAACCCTTTCATATTTTAAGATTATTTGTAGCTTGTAGCTATCAGCCATTATGGGCTTACAGGTTTCAGATTTAAATAAAGATAGGGATAAAAATAATTCCTTTTTCTAGAATGTAATTTAGTGCTTGCTCTACGACATTTTAATCTAATTAATTATAAGCTCATAAATTACTGTTTTTCTTTTGCCTTAACTTCATCAGCTATGTAATTGCAAATCATCGCTTATGCGCACTATATCGACTACATGAATTATTAAAAAATTATGAGTTTATAAACAAAACGTTCACCCCCAGTCCAGCCAGCATTGTTCAACTAAAAGAGTAACTTGAAACCGAGTTAAAAAATGTAAAAGACAGTCAGCTATCGCATCTTGCAACATTGTAATAACAGGGGCGCGAGATTAGTTACACTGTTAGCTGCCGGTGTAAAATCGATCATCAACGCCCATGATAAACGTTTCGTCAAAGTCTTCGTTACCTTGTCTCCTGAAATATTCAAGGCGAGCGCGCGCGAGCCTCGCGCTTTGTTAATGATTTACGAGCTAATGTGACTACGGCTCGTCGCGCGCGCGCACTTGACTTTTTTTTTGCGCGACCAGCGCAAAGCACGCGTCCCTATACACTCGCAATTAAAAAATTAGGCCACTGGCGTGACCGTAGCGTTTGCTTCGGTATTGTCGAATAATTTGAGAAAGGGAACTAGGAAATTTCGGATCTATTTGGTATACTCTTTGTTGTTTGCAAAGGGCATATACATACATATTGGTCTGTAAACAAAAGAATGTACCTGTTCGCAAAACGGGTAATTCGTTGATTTGAGCTTATATCCAATATTCTTATAGCAAAAAAATAGCAAGTCGAGCTATTTCGTTCGATTGTACGTCGGTTTACGTCATCATGAATAATGAAAAAATTACTTTACATAACTCTATTGTTGTTTAGTGCCTTTATTATTTATTCAAATTAAACTTTAACGTTTATTTTTTTCACTATTACACGCCCTCATCCGCGTAATGTAAAATATCATTATTGACTCGTCAAAGTCTAAAAATAAAAATCTATCGTATATACAATAATTACCAAAGCTATCGTCACACTTGCCACGCGAGCTATAGCGTTTATCAGTTATAAATTCACGATTAACGTCACATCTACACATTCAACGAGTCCAGCTCTCCGAGCGGCGATCGGCCGTCAGTATACAGAGTAAAGCCGTCCTTGCTGAGCCGCGCAAGTAGCCCTAGGTAGATAGACTAGACCTGCCGCGCGCGAAAAGATGAACGGCCGCAAACAAACGGGTCAGGGCTCTATATACACTCGCGGTAAATCGCACCTAGAGCCCAGCCGTTCATTTCCAATATCGATCTCCCTCTATCTACGAGCTAACTTTCCGAACTCGCGGTGCTGCTTTTTGTTTTCGCGCTCCGAAGAGGAAAAGCTTGAGCGGAAGGTGAGGCGCTCAGAGGTCTTTGTACCTCGGCAAGTGGCTGAGGCGTGCGGCGCTTTATGTATCGATTAAGGCGGTTGAGAGAGGCTTGAACTCGGGGCAAGAGGTGTGGCTGATATGCACATGCGAGCGTTATGGATGTGGGTGGGGATGAGCTGGCGAAAGGATCGGCGATTTCGTCAGGGTGCTTGTAGCTTCATTGGAGCTTTAGGAATTCTGGAGGTTGAATGAGAGGTGATCATTGAGATTTGAGGTTTTTATGTATTCTTGGCTGGTGAAAAGATTGTTGGATATGCTGACGTTGTGATTAATGACGGGGGGAAGGATTTACTTTTGTTGAGTATTGATCAATCAATAGCGAGGATGGATGGTCGATTCGTTTCAAAACGCAAGGATTTTTCTAAGTTAGATTCCTAAAATAGATTTGTATTGTAATAAAAAAGCAATCATCGCTTGATTGAAATCTAAATTTGAGTGGGAAAATTAATAGAGCCTTTTTCGTAATAAATAATCTTTTTGTTAAAGTAAATCAAGCGAAAAAAGCTTTCTTGTATTACTCTAATGATTTTATTTTTCAAACAAGCACGCGAACTCAACGATTATAATGCTTTGTTATGAACAATTGAATGACATATTTAAATACTAAAAAATCTTAATGCAAAACAAAATTTTTAATAAAAATAACTAATTTTGATAGTAAAGCTGTCATGACTAGAAAAATCTTACATAAGGTATAAGAGAATTTATGATTCTGCGTTGTAAAATTTATGAAATAGAAACGATAATTAAAAATTTTTAGATCAAACTATGACAGATGTATACAGAAGTACTGAAGTACTGATAAAGATAGATCTCTCACAGAAAAAACAGTTAAAAAATGAAGTTATTAGGCGTTCAGCAGTTAAATATGAATAGGAAAAAAATTGTTTACGTTTGTTTACAAAATTGACAGTTTAAATGCATATGGTTGTTTCTTAAGTGAAAAACATCTAACAGTTATTAAATATGTTAAATACCTTAAGAATTCACAGGTTTGTTCTATACTGTGCAAACTTATTTATATATCTAACAACGAGCAAAAATCGTCGTGGTTTAAAATAAAGCAAAAACTTTTCTGCTAAATTAAGCAAGCTAACTTTTCAACGCAAAAGCAACAGAGCCATGAAAATTCAAAGGTAGTAGCAGACTCGCACGCGCCAAGAGGTATTAAGATAACTCAGGGAAGACACGACTCCGTGACACCAAACATTAAATCGGAAGTACACGAATAGCGCTTCCCTGAATATTTCATCGACTCGCAATATAAACGTATATCTATAGAACTGTATATATTCTAGTCTGTAAAGTACACGCCGACACGTGAAGACTTATTTTGACTTATAAATTACAGTGTTTTTGCGTAATCTTACATAGCTTTAATTCTTTATTCCTGAAAATGTGCTACGGTGATCAGTTTGATGCTAAATTACTGACGATTGTTAAAGAATTATTTTTTGACTCTTAAAATATTTTTTACTCTTGGATATATAATGTTGTTATTATTTCACAATAGCGTTTTGCTACCCGTGGCCATTAATTAGTCATAGAATGAGCTTCCGTAACGGCAATTTATATAAAGTATTGTTATGAGGATCGTTTATTTGACTACATTTTATAATATTTACGTGTATGTTAATGCTTTCTCATAAATCAGGCCTGATGATATTCGTAGTATATATCAAACAATTAAAATAAATGTTTTTATGGAAATGTATACGTTTAGCTTTTACATAAAGATCATAACTTTAGGACGAAGATGTAACATTCTTCGTAAACTATATTAATACATGCGCCCATAGTTCTCGAACACGTAAATTTAAATCCAGAGAAACATCAAGCGACTGACGCACAATCCGACCTCTCATATAGCATTCGCTTACATCAAACCCTAGAGCCTCCTATCCTCCCTTCCGTCCTATACACGCTGCCGAGAATCGGCGAGACGTCAGAAAGACAAATTACACTCTACCATAGAGTTCACTTAAAAATAAACCAGCCAGTCGTCTAGGCGAAACAAATAAGTCTTTTTTGATACAAAGAGCCATGAACGTGGCTTATCGATTCAACTGCCGCGCGCTGAGGAAGGTGGCAGGCATCTCTCGCTCTAGCCCATGCACACGCGTAAACACGTTTGGAAACTACCCCGCTGGCGCTTGTAGGTTTGATGTTTGTCATTTCGTTTCACCTGGCTCGCGCGCTACTCTTTTCGGCTGTGATATATGGCCGCGGCTGAGTCACGCGCCGATTTTACGAGCGGTTCTCCGCGAAACCGGATGTACATTGCAGCTGGCTTTCATGGAAGGGTGGATTGGATAAGAAAGTCATTGTGAAAAGAAAACTTTTGGTGACGAAATTTTTTAAAGGTATTAACCTTTATTTACAGTTTAATATTTAATAGTAAGGGTTATTACGAGTGTTTGTGGAAAATGTTTCAATATTTAAGTGCGAAAGTTGTATTGACAAGTTCTATTACTAATTTAAGACTAGAAAAAATTTATTTATAGTAAGTAATAAGAGTAACTAATTAACAGTAAAATTTTCTTCAAAATTTGGTAATGTTTTAAATTTTTTTCCATATTCACACAAATGTAAAATTAAGCTTTAAGCAAATGAAAAAATTTCGATAAAGTGTTTAAGATTTACAAAAAGCTTTAGATGAATGAAAGATTAATCTTTCAAAAAGAATTTAATTACTTTTTATATAAGAAGATAAATCTTATGCTTTTAGTCAGTGTATGTTATAAAGCTTACGTTAATTAAATACTTACTTTACTTTAATTTAAACAATGAGTATGCTGATTTTACCACTAGATTTGAGAAGTATAAGATAGAGAATGATGAATATGAATTTTCAGAAAAATGAATTAGTTCAACTACTTCCCTAACTTGCGTAACTTATTTATCACATAATTAAGATCAAAGAAAGTCAATCTGTATATATCATACTTCGAAATTATGACATTACTAAACAAAATTTAATATTGGTAAACAAATGTTAAAAAGCAAAATAATTCTTTTGCATTTGACACCCAGAAATTCTACAAATTGACATTTAAATAAGTTTAGCTTACTCATTAAATACACGCAATATTCAGCTGTTCCAAAAAAAGGCGAATATTTGCAGGACGCTAAACAACAATTAAATAGCAGGTCTCTTTAAGCATTGACGAAAGCGTTAATGACGTCGTAATAATACAGCAGTCAATTCGTTGAGTAATTGCATAGAGAGAGAGAGAGAGTTTCTTCATAGCCACGCGGTCAAACTACTTTTGCCGCACGCGTACCTATATGAGGAAAAATCGATATCGACGCGAACTTCGATATATTAGAAGTAAGCGAAAAAATACGACATTAATTTATATTGTCTGCTCTATTGGAGTTTCGATTGGTCTTACAAATTGTGAAAGTTTTCGAAATAGTATTTGAATGGTGTTTGCTATCAATATCAAATGATAATATATAAACTATAAATTATAGACATCGTAGATGATAAATAATTTAAGTGAATAATTGAACCAACAATATTTTACAAAAATTTTTTAATTTTGAAAGTATATTTCTCTGCTTTGTTTTATACTATGACATAGAAGGTATTTTTAAGAATAAATAGACCGATCTATTTAGTTTCGTCTAAATAAAGTCTATACATAAGAAAAAGTGTTTTATAAAAAATTTATTTACTTATTTTACGGTACCTATTAACTAAAGTAAAGATACATTGTTGAAATAACATATTTGCATAAAGAATGGCCCATCTAATATCCACGTTATTTACATGTAATGCTTAATCGTTAATTAAAATATTTTGGTTTAATTACTAATAAGGTATCTAAATGTTGCTGTTAAAACATATAAGTAACTAAGTAACAAAAGAAAATTCTTTTAAATGTTGACATTTTAATTAAAATGGATTCTTTATAATATATTCATTCAAATTATTTTTAGAAAATTTTAAAATATTGAACTTTCTTAAAATAAATTGATTTCAAATTCAAAGCAGATTACGCCAATATGAAAATATAATAAAAAAATGCTAGTTTTCTAGAAAACAGAAAAAACTAGGTTACGCATTAATATTAAATATTTCTTACTTATGTGTTTTTCAATTAATCTGTCAAAGAATAAGAATTTTGTATAAGATACGTAAATATAAAAAACGAAAAACAACAAAAAGAAAATAAATAATATGATTTTTTTTAATTTTAAGGTAGATTACATAGAGTATGCAACCTCGTTTTTATTTAGGTTAAAAAAATTAAATGAGTGCAATTTCTGGAAGCAGAAGTAGGTTTGACAAACACCTTTCCCTATGTTTACCAGCAACAAGCTAATTTTACCTTATCTAAACCTTTTCCTTCTAATACTTATGCTAAAAGAAAATTAGTCTCAATCTCAGCGCTGCCGTTACCTACCTATAAAAACAGTCTATGATTAACTAAAGAAAAATATTTCTAAAATTCTCTAATAAAAAAATTTTTTAGTTTTAAAAAATTTAATAAAAAAATGCATTAGATTTAAGGTACCGCGTACGTTAAACGATTACTCAAAAAGTGCTACTCCCACGCAATCACTATAAAAATTAACCAGCAATTCTCAAACTCCCCCCTCTCGCTAAGCCCACAGTCCGGCTCTAAAATCAGCCTCAAGGAACATTCTCGTAGTACAAAAAGCTGCGCTACCTCCAGCCATCAGCCGGACTCGTAAACGGCCGAAGGGTCTGCGCTCACGAAAGGCGTACCATATATATATATATAGCAATAGGCTAGGTATATATATACATAAGTGGGCCACTACGGAGTTATCGAACCGTAAGTACAACGGCTCCCCCGCGGCGATTAGCATTTTCTTGCC
Source organism: Eupelmus urozonus (assembly GCA_900480035.1). Taxonomy (NCBI): domain Eukaryota; kingdom Metazoa; phylum Arthropoda; class Insecta; order Hymenoptera; family Eupelmidae; genus Eupelmus; species Eupelmus urozonus. Next base: position 40,648 of record UELX01000920.1, read on the forward strand.
TTTGCATGCTCGTGTAATCTCGACATGCGAGTAGAGGAGAAGTCGCGCGCGGCGCGTGTATGTATATGGATTTTCTTGGCGCCGGAATTTTTGACGTATATACGCGCCCTCTTTTCTGCTTTCTTTTATTGTCTATAGACGTCATAGACGTCGGTATAGGTCGGCGGTCGTTAGTGTTTTTACGCGAGCGCGAGGACGAATTTTAGGAATCGCCGCCGAGATCGGGGTCAGATTGCTAACGCGGGCTTTTCAATGTAGGTTTGATTTAAGGGCTGGACTAGCCTACGAGTTATTGCTAAGTCGGCTGAGAGCGATTGGGATCTTACGGAAAATTGTTGGTTTTCGTCAAGCTGTGTATAGAGAAAGTTCATTCAAGTTTGTAAATTACTGTGCTAGATATTTTATTGAAGGTGTATACTTTTATGGTCGGATCGGAATTTAGCTTTTTGAATTTTTAATAACCAGTAAAATGATGGAGGTGGAATAGTTTAAATGAGTAATCTGAAACTTTGTAATGCTTTTTAGTGGCTTAATTTGTTTGATTGCTAAATGGATTCCTTTATTTAGGTTACTTGTTTACAAACATTATTTTCGGAGTAAATTTTTAAAAAACTTGCTTCATTTGCAAGTCATTTTCTTTTAAAATATAGATCGCTTTAACAAAAATTTCAATTGGTTAAATTAGCTAATTAAGTGTAATTAGCCTTTTAGATTAATACGATTGATATTAATATTCGCGACTATAAATTAGCTAAATAAAATCTTCAATCGTTAAGGTTTATAAAAATTGGACTTGAAAGGATGAAAATACTAGCAGCCGCAAGAAAGTATACTTCAATCATTAGCGATATCTACGTATGCAGGTGCGTTCAAAAATTAATAGTATGGAAATACGAAGTACTATGACTCACTCGTGACTCAGAAGCTATTGTAAATATTATAAATTTTCGAAACAAGTATTGAAGCGCTAAAAATGTCCTAAAAAGTAAATCAATCCAGAAATTGGAGTATAAAATGAAAGCATCTGCACATGATAAATACTCGGGTAACCTATAACTAAACAAACCGAGCAGACTAACCTTCCTCTAATCAACAACGGTACTTGGAGCTCTATCAAAACTCCATCGCGAACACAGCTCACTTCCGGTAAGCCCCGCAGAAACACGATGCGGGCATATATACCTAATATAGGTACGTTCGCTCTAGCTCGAGAAGCGCGCGGGCGCGAATTGCGTAGTTTAACGATCGAGAGCGCGCGCAAAGCACCGAAAATCACAAGAGCCAGTCCAACTTACATTCGGCTGGCAGGGCTCTCAGCGTGTCCCGCCGATGTCCTTAGACCCTCGCGGAGCCGCAAGTATACACTCTTCCGCTTATCTTTTGCTCAGCTGCCGCACACGCGCACTTTTTTGCCTAAGCAGACGTGTACATGCGTATATAGGTAGGTGTATATATATATCGCGGGGTGGCCGCGCGCGGCCGCGATCGTCGCAACAGCTGTCACTGCGGCCAACTGCCGGTGCTTTGGTGCGCAAAGCCCTCGTCGTCCGCAGCCCCCACCGACTGCCGCCGCCGCTGTCGTCACTATGGCGACTGCTTCGACAAATACTATACCAAACGCATTTGCAACTATAGCCCGATTTACCTTTACGGACTGACGAGGAATACCTAAAGGATAAGGAATGTGGATTACGTTGCTTCTTATATCTATGTATGTTTAAGGGGCTGTTCACATAAGATCGTGTGGTGCAGGGTGTTTTATCGTACATTGTGCTTTTTATGCTGGTTTGGGATACTGACTGTTTACATTTTAAAAGTGAAGAAGCTTTGCATTTATAAAACTATTTAAGAGCTTTTAGCTGATCTGTTCCTTCAGTTTAAAAATGGAATAAATGGAAGCACAGTAAGTATTGCACGGCTGTGTGAACACTCTTAGAGAATTTCGAGGACGAATAAACTTACTTTCTTACAGATATAGATATAATAACCAATATTAGTACTTATTATTAGTTATTTATAGGAAACTTTTCATTTTTCTACATCTATAGTTTGCTGTAAGTTTTAAAAAAGTGTTAAATATGTCTTGCGGAAAGCTTTCACAGTCAAAGTTACGCTATTTAAAGTTAGTACTTTATATTCAAAAATCATTAGGTTGGCATATTTGAAACTTTTTTCAACCAACTTTATAAACTTAAAAACTTACAAACTTAACGATATGCAAATCTGTACTCTAAAAAAAATGGAAAAAGTACATAATTAAATAATGCTAATGCTACTATTTATAAAGAAAATTTAAACTAAATTAAATTATTTTTAGTAAAGAGCAATTTTTTAATTAAATTTATTAATCAAATTCTGAACTATCACATAGATATTATAATTATAATGAGAGGATCTCTCCTCCGCAAAACAGATTTTGACGAAATTTTTTCACTATTTCTTTTAAGTTGTACTTATTCATATCTAAACTATCAAAAAAACACTTAGCTAAAATTTTGAATTTCAAATTATGTTTTATTATATTAATTTTGAGACAATTTCCTATTTGGTTCGAGATTTGATTTTTTTATTTTTACTATAGTAATAAACGGTATTGTTAAATTATAAAGAAACTTTTTTTTTGCGTTTTTTTAATGATAAGTCAAGAGGAAAATAAATAAAATTGCAGTGCTGGTTACTAAGCGAAACCTTTTTATTTTTAATTCGAAACAGGGAAAATGTTCATTTTCTCTCTTATGTACTTTGAGGCGTGCGCGCAACCATTCTACACATATTTTACACGTTCAAATAATTTTATCACAACTTTTATATTAGTGGAAAAGTTGCAGAAAAGTACTGAAAAAATGACGACTATACATGTAATGAAGGAATTTGCATTTGATTATAAATTACTTTACAAAAGTACAGCTCAAACGAAATTTATCTATTTAAAACTTTTAAAATCGGGGAAAAGTCTTTAAATTACAAATCTTTTGCTTTGTACGAATTTACCTTTGTTTCGGGAAGCCTCGGTCTTTCATAAATACATCTACATAATTATTTTCAATTCTAAAGCGGGTACGAGCAAAAGAATGTCTACAGTCTACAGATGTTTCGAATAAAAATTTCTAAATAATTTGAAATTTGTACGTCTCGCTCCACAATGCTATATAGAGACACCTACAGTGCGAATTTTCAATGAGCTAGACTTCACTCGATAAAACAGCCGCACCCAGATTCTGGACAAATGCAGCGGAAACTCAGACAAGTAATGAACATCTGCGCATTGATTCAGAATTGGGTTATATCTATATGTATATAAATATAATGAAATATAATGACGTTTTTCTTATTTCTTATTCCTTCTTCTGTAATCTGTAATTACTCTCAATAACTAACCGAATACTGGTTCATTCGCCTCATCTGGACTGTGCAAGCTGATCGCTTTTTTCTATGTCAGGTAGGCCGGTACTTCCCTAAGATTACGGATATAAAACTGATGAATAGTCACGAATGTGCGCAGATGGATTCAGAATTTCTTAGGTCAAAGTTGCTATTTTCATTACTGCTATAAGAAGCTTTTGAGTCGATTGTCGGGTTGAATTGTTGAATTTTGGTAAGTACTTTTTAATAACATCATTTTACATTTTATTCTCTTCGAGCAATCACGAAAGGGTTTATTTCTAACATACTTTAACTTCTATTAAAATAATTTCTTTTTACTCAACAAATAGTGAACAAGATTGTAATTAATTGTAAACTGATATTTAATAAAATAGAATTCAATAAGGTAAGATTTATTTATAAAATAGGAAAACTGTTTTCATATATAATTTATTTCATATGTACTTACTTATGGAATCGTATTTTTTTATACAATGTGCACAAAGCAAGATTTAGCATATGCTTTTTTTGTTTGTGCGTGTGCAAAATCGAGCTTTGCACACAGAATATCAAACGAAAAATATTAAATAATTAATCAAACTCATATTTAGTAAATAAATAATTTTTCTGTAGAATAAAAAATAAGTATTAAATACGTTTAAACGAAGAAATTTATAATAATACTTTTATCTAATCTAAAGATAAAAATTTTTAATCTAGAAATATTAAAAATATTGATATTTATTGTCTGAGCCAATACAATGCTTCATTGTCAGTTAGATTAATTTTTTTTTTTATGCGTGACATTCTTCAAGTCGCATTAATATTTTCTAAATTATGTGTTTCAGATACCTATTTCAAATGAACAAACATTTAGTATTCTAAAATATTAATGTGAAGATAATAACTTTATTTTTAAATAAAAAACTTGAGTTTATATCAAATCAAATTATTAAGATTTAAACATTATAAATTTTAACATGCTGAAAATAAAGTTACTGGTTGTAATGATTTTGCTGGTTCAATTTACTTATGCTGGTCCACTAGCAGCCACCATCTGTTATGGTAGTTGTGCAGCCGTAGGTTTTACCTGTTACGGTGCAGCTGGATTTACATTTGGAACTGTACCATTTGCAGTTGTTGCTGCTACACCAGCACTTTCTGTTTGTCATACTGCTTTTTTATTATGTGAAGCAGCTTGCAAGCTTTCCATAGTGGCACCAACAGTTTAAGTGATTTATATATTTTGGCATTATACTACACAAAATATTGAAATAAAATATTAAAATAGTTTTAATTAATTTCGAATTTTATTTGTGAGTAAAGTGTTCTTTCACTAAAGTAATTATAAAAAAGAAATATATTTTTTAAATATGTATGATGCATGAATCCTTTTTATTCATAGTTAAAAACGAATACCTGCGACAAAGCCTCTGTCTTTCTTACGTACATACATCTATAAAATCATTTTCAATTCAAAGAGTTTCAGATGTTTTGGTCAATGAAAATTTATAAATAATTTGAAATTTGTACATCTCGTTCCACAATCATGCTGTAGAGTCACCTACCGTACGAATTCTCAACGAGCCAGACTTCACTCGATAAAACAGCCGCACCCTGATTCTGGAGTCTGGACAAGTGCAGCGAATACTCGGACAAGTAACAACGCTTTGCTGATCGCTCTTTCTCGTATTAGGTAGGCCGGTACTTCCCTAAGATCACGGACATAATACTAATGAACAGTCACGAATATGCGCAGTTGGATTCTGCATTTCTTGACTCTCATTATTGCTATACTTAAGGAGCTTTTGAGACTATTGCCGGGTTGAATTGTTGAATTTTGGTAAGTACTTTTTAATAACATCATTTTACATGTTATTTTCTTCGAGCAAATACAAAAGGATTGATTCCAGACACACTAACTTCTTTAGAATGATTTATTTTTACTCAAAAAATAGTCAACAAGAATGAAACAGAATCCAATAAGCTAAGATTTTTTTATAAGATAGAAAAACTCTTTTCATGTATTATAATTATAAACGGAAAATTTATTGTCAGCCTAATTTTCTTCTTGTAATTAATGAAAAAAATATTTCGATACTAGTGCAAAATAGTAATATTAGCCGTATTTTTTTTATACAATGTGCACAAAGCAAGATTTAACATATATTTTGTTGTTTGTGCGTGTGCAAAATCGAACTTTACACGTAGAGTATCAAGAAAAATATTAAATTAATCAAACTCAAATTTAGTAAATACTTTTCTGTAGAATAATACTTTTACCTAATCTAAAGATACAAACTTTTATTAAGTTTGACGATTTTATTGTTCGTGCGGTGTGGTTTTCAAAAATAAAGTAGATTTGCGGTTGAACTCCGCCAACTATCTGCGTTTATTTATTCTGCCGACGATTCGGATGTGTTAATTACGTCCCATTTCAAGGCAGTTTAATCTCTCGTTCATTGTGTTAATTATAATTTTTAATCTAGATATATTGAAAATATTAATAATGATTGTATATGAATCAATACAAATGCTTCGTTATCAGTTAGATTCATTTTTTTGTGATAAGTAAAATTATTTCCAGTCATTAATATTTTCTAAATTATGTGTTTCAGATACCTATTTCAAATGGGCAGAAAAAAAACTTAAGTGTATATCAAATCACTGACATTTAAGCATATAATAAACTTTACCACGATGAAAATAAAGTTACTGGTTATAATAATTTTGCTGGTTCAGTATACTCACGCTGGACCGCTAGCAGCCACCATCTGTTATGGGAGCTGTGGAGCCTTCGGTTTTTTTTGTTATGGTGTAGCTGGATTTACATTTGGAACTGTGCCGTTTGTAGTTATTGCTGCAACTCCAGCACTGGCTAGTTGTCAAACTGCTTTTTTATTATGTGAAGCAGCTTGCAAGCTTTCCATAGTGGCACCAACAGCTTAAGTGATTTATATATTTTGGCATTATTCTACACAAAATATTGATTTAAAATATTGAATTAGTTTTAATTATTCCGAATTTCATTTGTGAGTAATATGTTCTTTTACTAATGTAATCATAAAAAATAAATATGTTTTTTAAATATGTGTGCTTGAATCATTTTTATTCACAGTTAAAAACAAACGAATAACTATATTTTAACACAATCAATAAAATAGTTTATAAGCTATATCTGAAAAAGATGGACCGACTCAATGGAACTATAGAGACTAGAATTTTGTAAGTATTACAAAAATTGGCTTTGTTGAAATCTCTTTTTTCCATACTCTAATTTCTCCTTTTGAATATTTTATTTTATAATCAGGAAAAATTCAAGTATTTAAAGGATATATTATCTAACTAGAAGAGTGCCACATCTCCGAACGTTTGTATAGCTTTATTGGAAAACGCGAAAAAAAAGCTTCTGTTTGAAATGTGATTAATTTAGACTAGAAATGTTCTATAAATAAATTTCATATAACTATAACCAAAGTAGAGAAATCAAGCTTCAATTTGCCGTTTTCAGAATAAAAAATTAATTATGAGATCCAAAGTTATGCTTGTTTAAAATTGAGCAACAAAAATACACTTATTAACTGTAAAATTCTGCAAGTAGGAAGTTGATTTTTGGTACATTTCTATTGCTCGATTTTAAACAAGCATAACTTTGGTTCTCATAATTAATTTTTTATTCTGAAAACGGCAAATTGAAGCTTGGTTTCTCTACTTCGATTTTAGTTATATGAAATTTATTTAGGATATATCTAGATTAAATTAGTCACATTTTAAACAGCTTTTTTTTAACGTTTTCCTTAAAATAAGACTACAAACGTTCGTAACTTAAATCCTCCGAAGCGTTAGACCGTATGGCTGCAGTTTCGTTCATTTTTCGGTACCTTAAAACATGTCCCAAAGTTTCATTAATATCTGAAACCCTGAAATGTGACACTCTCCTAGTAAGATTAAAAAAATTATTAATTGAAAGATTACAAAAATGATTATTTTTATTAAAAATACTTATAAACAATTTAGATGTTTATAAGTATTTTTAATTTACTTACTTACTGAGTAAAAATACTTGTAAACAATCTAGAGTAATTCCTTCTAGTATCATATTACGAGTCGAAACGATTTATATTGTCAGAATATTTCACCATTTTTATATAATATAAACAATCAAAATTTTCATTTTTGTATTAAATAACCGATTAAACAATATTGAACAATTTTTCGCTTTTAAACATACTCTTTTTATACACAAGCTCCTTATTACAATTATTCATCATAAATAAAATTTTAACTTCACATAAAAGTATAAATAGAAAATAAATTTTGTTCGTAACATTTTTATACTTTTTCACAATTTAGAAGAAAAAGTGATTTGATAAATAAATCAATTCAATTTATACTGATGAGTTACGAATTACAACTAATGTAAATAAGCATAATATAGAAGTTGAGATTGAAATGTTTTGATTAAAAAGAAAAAAACCGTAAAAATATTATTTAGATTAACAGTTACGATAATTTAATAATTAATAAAAGCTTTTAATATATCAATAATAAAGCCAGCAATTGACGAGAAATTGATAGTAATCAGTGTTTAATGAATTTCATAAAGAAATTTTATATTTACAATTTAAATTATCAATATCGATGCGTAATGTCAAATAATGTTAATCGATATCTCCTAAAGATTAGAATCTCTAGGATTTCTAGGCTCTAATGTTAACCAGAAGCCTCCCTTTGGTACAATAGTTAAATCCTTCTTACTATATTCGAAGTTTTTACAAGTTTTCGCGTGCGGTTTGAGCGTATATTTCGAAAGCATATAAAAGAATAAAATCTTAGTTTCAAGAATGGCAAATCGATTTCCAATGCAGCTCCTCGGGCCGTTACCAAAAGCCAAATTCACTGGGATGTTGTCCGGAAGCCTTTTCTCAAGAAATCTGTCGGGATCGAACTTATCTGGATTGTCATAGTATTTCTCATCGCGGTGAAGAGGCCAGACAGAAAGCCAGATGTTCATGCCTGGCTGCACTAGGAAGGGTTTACCGGCAGGAAGGGTGGCTGGGAGCTCAAAAGGCTTTCTGCAGAGCCTGTCTAGAACCGGAGCTAAGGAGTGTAGACGCAGAGACTCGTAAAAAATTGCATCGAGGTAAGGCATTGCGTTAATTGCTTCGTACGTGGGTTTGCCGTTAGTTTCTTCTAGGACTTGATCGATTTCGGCTTGTAACTTTGCCTGAATATCAGGATTGATAACCAGTTCGTGAGATATGATGCACATTTGCGACGAGGTGGTGTCGAAGCCCCCAAAGAAGAATACGAATGCCTGAGATGTCATTTGCGTGATATTCAATTCAAAATTTTCACTGGTTTTACCTGTTGAGAGAATTTTATTTTAATACGCCTCTAATATAAAAAGTTTTTGGTTATTTAAAATTTTATTATACTTTGTCAATAATAAACTAAAAGTTATTCATTCCTGAGCACTTTGTCATATATAACAACATGTGATTAGGTAATTGACGAGCTCGTGCATTGAGATATGCGCTTATCACGAGCACTGCATTTTCATGATTTGAACAATTAATGTTCTGTGCTAAGATTTTTGTTTAACACAAAAGTTTGAAGGGTATAAAAATTAACAAATTTTAACAATAAATTTGAAATAAGTTTTAAGAAAAACTCTTGATTTCTTTAAATGAAATATGCAAAAATCAAAGTTTTCAAAGTTTCATGTACGGCTCTTTTGTGCATAAATTTAAACATAAATATTTATGCATAAAAGATAATTAGTTTTAGTTCTTTCAATTCTTATGAAAAAATAATAAAATTAATGAAAATATATACGTTTAAACTATTAACAATTAATTTGCAAAAACATTTTAAATTTATAAGATAAATTTAGAAAAACATTCAGAATAGTAATATTTAATATAATACCTCTTGCATCCATCATCAACTGAATCATGTCTTGTCTCCTTATTCCCTTTTCGTCCCTAGTGTCTATCGTCTGTTTGATAATATTTTTAAAAAAGTTGGCCACTTTATCCGACACAAATTTTATTTTCAATATTTTCGCCAAATTCGGAGAAGCTCTCGCAAGCAAGAACTTAAATCCAGCAATGCCATTAAAATTAGCCGTTTGCGAGCCCAGTCTGTAAAAGTCATTGTCAGGATTCTTCAATGAATTAACCTTTATTCCGAAAGCGCAAGTGGCTATGACGTCAGTGGTAAACTTTCTAAAGACGCTCTTGGTATCAATAGCTTCCTTAGGGTTATTCGCCAATTCTGCTAGATGATCGTTAAAATTTTCGGCGCACTCCACCATCAGCTCGAACATAGCCTTCATCTTGCTGGAGGTGAAGGCCGGCGTCAATAGATTCCTGGCCTCTCGCCACTTGTCACCATTCATAGCGGCGAGGTTGCCGCCGATCAGCGGATCCACGGACTCGTCGAAAGCAGTCGGATGATCGGGAAAATTGTCAAAGTGTTTGATGCTGATGGACTTGATGAGCTCAGGGTCGCGAATTAAAATTATGGGCTTCATGAAAAAGTCAAAGAAACCCACGTACTTGGCATCTCTGTTGCAATTGTAAACGTCCATAAAAGCATAGCTAAAGTGTTTTAACCGAAACGTCGAAGCAGCCATATTTCCGAAAAGAAATAGTGGTGGCACGTATGGTATACCATGTTTGTCGAAAAAGTAACGTCGTTTGGTATAAACATTGTAAAGCCAATAACACACAATAACTAATAGAGTCAATATTAATAAATTCATTTTTCAGATGCACACTTTGCGCTTATAATTGATTTAACTTGGACAATATTTTGATAAATAGCTGTTGCGTTTATGCTGACGCCTAGATAGGCACTGGCGCTGTTTTATTTTTCTCTCGGAGAACCAGCATCAGATTGTGAAGCAGCTATAGCTATACCTAGGTATAATATAGATACAGACATAGAAACGTAGCTGTCTATCGTCAATGTATGAATCATTGTCAATGTTTTTCCTTGTTTGGATACCAAGACCGCGGTACAGATGAAAAAAGACATATTTACATATGAATCTAAATGTAAAAATCGTGATAAACTGTTTTTGCTTTTAAATTAGCTTTTATGGATTTATTTTAATAAGTACTTAATTAATTAAATAAACTTTTTAAAAATAAGATCTTATGAAAACTGATGTTAAAGTGTAGGCCGTTTATCAATTACTTTTATTCCTTGGTGGTACATGTAGATATTACCTTTTTTCATTTGCACGACAGAGTATATTTAGAAAAATTATTTGTAAACAGATAAAATATTTTTGTAAAATGTCAACTTTATGCGCATTAAACTAGAATATAAAATTTTATTACATAGTAATTAGTTGCATAACGTTTTCTTTGAAATGTTCTAAAATTAGTGAATTATGAATCAATGTTGCGAATAAAAAATACTATTTTAAAATTCATAAAGTTTACAATTTCTATATGTATTTGAAAAATTTTTATGTAATAAAATATATAAAATACGATAAATTAAGATGGCGTATCAATTCATAATATCTATATATTCTAAAAAATATAGTAATTTTCAAACAATATTGTTAAATGTAAAGTAATATCTAAGAAAATAAACCTAATAATCATCTAATAACTGAAATTTGGGAATATCAAAGTGGATATTTATTTTCATTTATGGAATTCAGATATAGTTCATTTTTGTTAAAAAAGAGAAAAAACAAAACTTTATGATAATATTTTGAAAAAGATAAAAGTTATATATAAATAACAGTTATTAAAAAGACTCATTTATATTGTGTTTGAATGATTTTCTTTTTGTTTAAGACTTTATCCCATCAATTATTACTATATCTAATAAGGGAATCTTTTCTTTGCTTAGATAGATATTTGATTTTATCATTACTGATGGATACGATTCTGCTCTCTAAAATAAAAGGTGTGAATATACCTTAAAATTCTCAACTTAGCAAAATTTACACCGTACCAAGATATACATTTTATTTATTTAATTTTTTTACACTTTATGAGTTGTAAATGTTAGAGTTTATTAAAATTTACATCTTTTGAGATGTTGTGGAGATGTTTGTGGCTTTTGAAATTCATTGATGATAGCTGTTGAGATTCTTCGGAACAAGATCGAGATCGTGTGCAAAATCAAGGACGAAAGACCGAAAAAGAATGGGAATGTTTGTATAAGCTCGAGAATGCACTGGAAGGAACAATAATTCATGTGAGAGTTCGTAGAGTAGGCCGCGAACCATTCAGAGTTTGAAAGAACTAGGTTGCACCAAGCATTATTCGTATAGGATGTTACGGGAATCCTTTGAAAGATTTAAAGTTACACAAAAACAATTCACAGATTTCTGGAATTTTATTCTATAGAAGCTTTAATTGTCACGCTTCAATGGAAACTCTTATGTAATGTCCCCGAAAGCTTACTGGAATATTGCATAGCATGCCGCATGCTCCTGCTGTAGGTGTGCGTCGCAAATTTCACATACCGAACACTTCATGAGCGTTTCTAAGCAGACTTTCTCGAATCAATAAAGTTAAATAAATTAAATTATACTGTAAAAATTGTAAAAGCTTGATCTTATACCGTCTACAGCACCCGCAATTTGACCCTATAAGTTGCGCTAAAATGGGTATATCTATATTATCCATTACGAATATATATGGCCAATCGCTTTATTCCTTTCTTATGGTTTTCTGGATAAGTGATTATGCCTTGATCACTTCCAACTACTGTTTTATTCATTTTCATTTCATTAATTAAACGTTTATTTATTTTCCTTTTGCTTTCTGCCTTATATACAGCTACTTCCGCAGCTTTGTGTCAAAATTATAACTTATAGATGTAAAGTGCAAATAGAAAAAAAAAATTTATATATGCACGAAGACAATATTCCGCTAATCTCAAAATGATTTTCATTTACAATTTCGTCACAGTTTAGATTTATGCATCTGTTCACTGTAACCGTCTGTTACTCTAGAAACTTGTAACTGAATAAATTGAAAGCATGCCATACTTGAATCGCGCAATTTAATCGTGGCAGACTTTGCTATTATTTGTTTAGATAACAAAAAACAGCAAGGTAGAAAAGATAGCAAGCTACTGCAGTAACGCCATGGCGATTTTACAATTCTATTTTTAATTTTTACATTAATTAAAGTCTATAAATTAAGAAATAAATAACTATCAAAATTTAAAAGAATATCTCTTACACGTATATAACTGTAAATTCAAATATGCGTAAAAAATGATTTTTCTTACCTTCAGTAGATAACATTACATGCTTGTTAGATATACACGCCATCAACTTGCCATAAACTTGCCTTTATTTTGACTGTGATCGGGTGCTACTATAGTACTACTTCTTGTACACATCAGCGAGGAGTACGTTTTCTTCGACTTGCATTGGTGACTGGGTGCTAATACGATGTTATCTGGGTCACGATATAGATTTTTAAGACGGCTCCTGCAACATTACATACATTCCAGCAAATAATTTTTTGTTCAAATAATGGATTTTAAATTTTCTACTTCATAGAGTATAATAGAAAATAAACCACAATGGCTCAAGAAACAACGAGGAGAAGAAAAAATGATGCACAAAAAGAAAAGGAACCGGTCAGTGAAAATAAAAGTGAAAGTGATCCAAAGGACGAAGTGAAGCCGTAAGTTTTGTTTTGATGCAATTCTTTTTTTACAGTAGCTTTTAATAATAACTTTTTCATTAATTTTTCATTAATTGTCTAGAATATATCGTACATACACTAATTTTTCACAAAGAAAAAATTTTATATCTATATTATGGTATAAAAAGTATCTGTAATCTTTAACCTCAATCTGCCTTCAAACAAGCCGGTCGTTTTATCGATTTTCTCGGTCCGTTCTAAAATATTCAATTTATAAATTACCTTTTCTCGTTTCACAGAAAATATGGACCTCATGTCACGTTTCCTTACCAACGAGTATGGTCTCGTTGCGTGCTAATTTTGGGAGTGATGCTTGTTGTGTGGTACAACAGTAAAAATGGCAAAGAAGTGTCCCTAGCTCGTCAGAAGGATGTACTGATCAGTCGAACTGTCAATGTCGAATGCTCCGAAGACTATAAAGCAGAGCTGCACAAATTTCCAGGCTGCATTCCTGAAAAATGTGGAAGAGTGGTCAGCGATAAATTAGTTTCTGGATCAGAAGTGGATACCTTGTTGCACTTGGTTAAGAGTGGGATGAAACTTGGTGGCTCCGATGGAGGTGCTAGTATACTGGATCTTCAGAGCGGTGCACTAAGCCAAGGCACTCAATTTATAAATATTTATGCACTTGATGAGGCAAGAAAGATATTCAATAGTGCAGATTTTGCCATTTACAAGTATGTCTAAAGATTTAAGTAGTTTGATTGTCGATGCAGTTTATACAGAACTTGACCTTTTATCATTTTAGGGTAGTCAAGACAAAAATACATCATGCCATAGCACACCATTTTGGAGTGGATGCAAATAAAATTTATATGACCAAGCCAACTTTCTTTTCTCAAATAACAAATGCAGATGCTAAAACAGTTCATGATGAATATTGGCATCAGCATGTTGATAAAGTAAGAAATAATTATTTTAAAATTCAAGATTGTAATTAAGTAATTTCAAAATGTAATAAACATTTTTTTACTTTTTAGGATACATATGAGTCATTCCACTACACATCTTTATTGTATCTTAGCGACTATGGAAGAGATTTTGAAGGTGGTCGATTTATTTATATAGATAAGAATAGTGTGAATACTACAGTAGAACCTCGTAAAGGTAGAGTGTCCATGTTCACGTCGGGTAGGGAAAATACGCATGCAGTTGAAAAAGTTACCTCGGGGACACGTTACGCACTTACTGTTTCCTTCACGTGTGATAAGCAGCATGCCATTTCTGATCCTAGTTTTGATAAAGTGAAACATTCATAAAATATACCGTAATATTTATGGCGCCGAGAGTGTTAATGTTAAGAAATACTTTTGAGAATTCTGTATGTCTTATGGCCATTTTACACAATGTTGTTACCAAAGCATTCTGAATGCTCAGCCAGACGATCTTCCCAAGTATAAACATTGTAACTGTAATATATAATTAATTTGTAATTTAGATTTATAGATTTATTTTATAATCATAGAAAATATTATTAATTGCTTGAAAATTTGTAAAGCACCAATATAATTTTTAAAATTTGAACGGTTTCAAAGTTTAGTCATAAATAATCATAATATTTACATAATACAAGACATTTTTAAATGTTCAGTGGTTCTACTTGGTGTGATCGAAACGATTTTCAATAAAATCATAATTCTGCAGTATTAAAAAAGCACTTCATATTTGTACAAAAATAAGAATATGTTCAAGATTTTTTTTATAATACATTGTAAATGGATGAAATAATTTTATATTATTATATAGTACTTAATAAAGTGTGGGAGAGGTGATATTTATTTATTGCTCAATAAGTTGTTTCTACTCCGTTTATTTGTTATATCTACGATAAACAATGTGCACATTGTTTGAGTATACACCTTAAAATAAATGCACACAGCGTACGATTTTTTTCTTTTGTATGCTATAAAGTACACTTTATATTTTAATATTTGCGACTAAATATTCCATTCCATAATGTGCATGTAATTACTTTTCCTTTTTTTAAGAAACAGTTTTCTCATCAGTGACGGAGGAAACATTTACATCGAAAAAAATCATGTTAAAAAAAGTATCTTATTCCACAATATTCAAGTTTAAATTGTTTTCTATTCTAATAGACCTTTCAGACGTAAAAAAAACTGCCTAAAACTACTTTCTTAACTTTGCAGTTCACTAGACAGTCATGTACTTTTGTGAGTTCATTTAAACTTTCTTAAAACTTTTTGTACTCACATTATACAACTTACAACAATATAATAACAAAAATCGTAATAAATATATATTTATAATAAATACAATATTCGCTTCATACAACTTGACAATGACCTGCCTGTCCACTGGCGGGCATCGAAAAATCGTATGAAAGCCTTTTTCTATATTTAAATTCGTAAGGGCTCGGACTTGTCTGAGCAGATAGTGAGCAAGAATAGGAATATTTCCCTTTTAAAAATTACGCTCCTAAATATCATAACTTAAAAATTAAAAATCTAAGTTTTTACACTACGTTTTTTTCTTCATTTTACGTTTTTTTGTACAAATTATTCCTATTCCCGATCGTTTTACTGCAACGTAAGGCAGAATTGTAGCAAAGCAAAAAGTAAAACTTTGTTACTTCTCGATCTTCTTTACAGCAATCATCGATACACACAACACGATATAATGAGAGAGCGCGAATTTGTAACATATGACAAATGAATGATAACGTGCAAAGAGATTCCGTAAGAAGAGAC